>MCFE01000940.1:0-24840 GCA_002104905.1 Basidiobolus meristosporus CBS 931.73
CAGTTCGCTAGACAATTTGGCGTCCCCTGCATTGCTGATGGTGGTATTTCCAACATTGGTCATATTACCAAGGCTCTTGCTCTTGGTGCCAGTGCTGTCATGATGGGTGGTCTTTTGGCTGGTACTCTTGAATCTCCTGGAGAATACTTCTACCACGAGGGCAAGCGTCTCAAGAGATATCGTGGTATGGGTTCTTTGGATGCCATGGAACGTACCCACGGTGAAGGCTCTCAAACCCGTTATTTCTCCGAGAACGATGTTATCAAGGTCGCTCAAGGAGTTGCTGGCGCTGTTGTTGATAAGGGTTCCATCCGTAAGTTTGTTCCTTACCTTGTTACCGGTCTTCAACACGGTCTCCAGGATATTGGTGTAACCTCCTTGGATGCCCTTCGTGACGGCGTGTACAACCACGTTGTCCGCTTCGAGAAGCGTACTGCCGCTGCTCAGGTTGAGGGTGGAGTTCATGGCTTGCATTCTTATGAGAAGAGACTCTTTTCTTAAATTGTAATTAGCCAACTTCGTGTCATATATTCACATGTCATTATGTTATTTTATTCCTCCTAACGGAGCACCTGTTGCATGTAGTCTATGTGGCGTTGTATGTATTGAAATCTACTAGAAATCAAAATTTCGTTTATTAAAATCGTAATTTTTTGTCCATGATTTTGTTATCGTTCAGGATATCCATTTACTTATCCTATCTACCATGAGTACAATGTATTTCTGCAGTGAGCTCTGGAGTACGTCATGGGGTGAATATAGCACTCGAAAACGTATCCGATAGAGGTCCGTACGGTGTATTTGCTAGTTTCACGTACTATGACCGCAGATATTCCAGCAACCACTTTTGCCACAGAATATGAATTCAACGATCCAAAGAAAACACCGCTGATCATACGTCAAGATTCCAACGGAGACCTGGCTGCCGGGGTGGGGAGCACCATATGGGATGCAAGTTATGTTCTTAGCAAATACATTGAGAAGGCTGTGGGGACAGATAGCACCCAAGCTGAAGAATCGAATTTCTTGAGAAAACCAAGCCAGCGGGTTAGAAGTGCCGTCAGCTGTCTAGAATTAGGCTCTGGTACCGGTCTCGTTGGCTTAGTTTCAGGAGCAGTGCTTCAGCATCTAAGGCAGCTTTACTTGAGCGACAAATCTAGTGTGATGCCTTTGCTCAAACACAACGTTGGCGCCAACCAATTCAGAGAAGACCTTGATGTGATTGCAGTGACCCTCGATTGGACGAACCTGGAAGAGGCTCCTGAAGAGTTGACTGAGAAATCCATCGATCTTATTGTTTGCTCTGATTGTCTTTGGGAGGAGAATCTACATCAACCACTACTAGATGCTTTTGTGAAATATTCGAACCCTCGGACGATGGTGCTACTCGCTTTCGAGAGCCGAAAATTCGAAGAGGAGGCTCGGTTTTTTGCAAAGTTTGGCGAGCTTTTTCAATTTAGAGATATCAAGCCAGAAGAGCAAGATGAAAGATGGCAAAGCGAGGATATTTACATATTCGTAGCGAAGCGTAGGTAGTCTTGAGCCTAGAATCCAATTAATAAATACTTCGACTCGCTAGTCCATGGAGAGGTGTACAGTTGCGTAGTAGCATGAGAGGTTGTGACCAGATTAACAGTCTTTGACCAAAATATCATGCTGCCTAGTTGAAAGTCTGAGTAATTGATGTTCAAATGCGGGAATTTATTGAGCATAATAAAAATACATGAATATATTGAAATAGCCATATGCTTTTTCATGCAATAGTGACGTAGGTCTTAGTTGATATCACCATTCTTAACACCTTCGATATCGCAAAGGACCATTTCTTGAACCAGTTCATCAAAGGTCACCTTACGCTTCCAGCCCAGCTTAGTATCAGCTTTGGTTGGGTCACCCAAAAGCAAGTCGACTTCAGTAGGACGATAGTACTTGGGGTCAATGCGAACACGAGCAATACCGGTGTCTGCTTCTCTTCCAATGATTCCTTCGGCTTCGCCTTCCCAGACGATATCCTTACCGACAACCTTGAAAGCCTTCTCAACATACTCGCGGACAGTATGGGTTTCTCCGGTGGCCAAGACAAAGTCTTCGGGGTGATCTTGTTGAAGCATCAGCCACATTCCTTCGATGTAGTCACGGGCATGTCCCCAATCACGCTTAGAGTCGACGTTGCCAAGGTGAACGCACTCTTGCTTGCCCAAATGGATGTTGGCTACAGCTCTGGAAATCTTACGAGTAACAAAGGTGCGGCCACGGCGAGGAGATTCATGGTTAAAGAGGATTCCGTTGCAAGCATACATGTTGTAGGCCTCTCTGTAGTTCACGACGATCCAGTAAGCATACAGCTTGGCTACTCCGTATGGAGAGCGTGGATAGAAAGGAGTAGTCTCTTTCTGGGGTGTTTCAACAACCTGACCAAATAACTCGGAGGTGGATGCCTGGTAGAAGCGGACGTGTTGAGTGAGTCCACAGGTGCGAATAGCATCCAGGAGACGAAGAGTACCCAAGCCAACAACATCGCCGGTATACTCGGCCATATCGAAGGAGACCTTGACATGAGATTGGGCGGCCAAGTTGTAGACCTCAGTGGGTTGGATCTGGGAGATAATATGCACAAGACAAGTGGAATCGGTCAGATCACCGTAATGGAGAACCATTTTGGCAGAGCCATCTTTGTGGAGATCCTTGTACAAATGCTCGATTCTGCCAGTGTTGAATGAGGACGAACGACGAATGATACCGTGAACAGTATATCCCTTTGAGATGAGGAACTCGGTCAAATAAGAACCATCCTGGCCAGTAATACCTGTCAGACAGGAGATGCCGCGTTAGAAGTGCCATAGAGAACGAGTATTAAAGTAACCAAGCTACCGACCAGTGATAAGGGCAACCTTACGCTTTCTGTATTCCTCGGGGGAAAGTGTAGAGACAGTAAGAGGGGTGCTATTATGGGACATCTTAGAAATACGCTGAAAATGGACCAGAGTTGGTATATTTATAGGTTACCAAGATTTGTTGACAATGCCGGCATATGCCAAGCTTGTCCTAATTAATGAACATCTTAGGTCGGGGGATCGATTAGGGTTTGTTTAGCAGGTGAAAACAACGAAGGTGCTTAGGGTGCTGCGTTGAGGGTAAATAGCATATCCGACAATGCCCAAAAGTGACATTTCGGCCGGGATGATTGGTTTACGCCACATGCTAGTAATCCATCATCGATCTAGAATAGGAAAAGATTTATTATAGCGATGCAAACAAGACGAATTTTGCCCGATGTCGGCGCTTAAATACAACCATCGATTGTCGAGATGGTTGTTAGCACCAATTTCTATTTCCAGAGCTGTTGGCTCCTGTGCGTATCGAACAGACAAGCACAAAGATCCTGCATGTTCATGTGTGCGTATACATGACGGTAGGTGATGTTTGTCACTGGGCGATGCAAAGAGCTTCGTGGATTGTAACAGACTAGGTGATGGGGAGAGCGTCATATATTGTAGCAGACTGGGTGGTGCAAAGGATGCCAAACGTTCCGCTATAGCGGTCATAATCGGCAATGGTCGATATGATAAATGCAGTCTGTTACGATCGTAAATTCCAAAGATCATCCATTAAGATTGAATGAAGGTTAAAGACATGGTTTGTGTGTAATACCCTATGCATGCAGTAAGGTTGATCTGGTTCAACACGTTGTGTCCAGAAGCAGGGGATTATTTATGCAAACCTATAGGACCGTTGAACATCATCTCCTGCAGCACAAGCTGACTCTATAAATATACGCTGGACCACGCCTCCATTCATTTCTTTCATTTCAAGCCATTAATTATTTATATACATTAATCTAATATTTGTCCACCCCAAACTCAATGACATTTCATAAACTTCTGAAGGTAACCTAATTCCAAGCATCTCCGAATCCATGTTATATTGCTGAAGTGTTTTCTACCAAGAGGAAAGATTCATTCCACCCTAACAATACAGACATACTAAGCCCAGACAGCTATATAGGTAAACCTCCTGACATCAGCCAATTCTTCACATCCCTTAACCGGTCTCATTTTAGAGCAATCTTTTGCAAGAGAATTGAATAGACTCAGCATAGACCCGACTACACCACCTGGGAATAACAAACCCTACTTTTCTGGACTTTTTAGCCGAGGAAAATCCCGAGTGAAACCCATCCAGCCTGCATCAAAGCAGTCCTTCTGCAGAGAAAGATCTATCGAGTCTTTCAAGAGACAAGAGTCGATTGTATCTACCGGATCGCTATCAGTGGACGAGACATCCACGGTAAGTCGGTCATTTCAAGGACGAGGACCACCAAGCTGATTCTTGTAGGACACCAATTTCGACGAGATTCTAAAGGCTGACGGGACAAAGAAAGTTACCTTAACTCCCACAAGATTACGCAGTATCGAGGTAACCTCCCTTGGGCCCTAATCCTTTGAATGACCACTCATCGGCTCTTATGTCAGGTGCTCAAAAAAATGCAAAGACTACAGTCCCGAGAGGCAACAATATCGAGCTCGCTGATGTTGCCCATGCCCGATGACTTCGATTTTGATGACGATTTTATGGCACCAGCGGTGAAGAAATCGGAAACCCTGTACGAGTTTCTGAGAAGTTCTGGTCCTGAAGACTTTTCCCCTCCCACGCCGACGGCAGTAAATATCAATTGCTTCGTAATCCATGCCGAACAACCCAGGCTAACCTATTCACTGCAGAATGTGAAGTCCCCCGCGTCGCACACCAAAGCCACTTTCCTGAAGAATCTGGGTTCCACATTGAAGCCAATGTTTCCAAAACCCAAGGGCGCCAAGAGAAATGTCGATGTATACGAGTTTCTCAAAAACGACCTTTCCACCGAAAAGAAGGTCCACTTCGCCACGATTCAGCCAAGAAGTGATCCAACCAGTAAATCGGACCAACCACGTTTGCCAGCTGCTGCACTCTCCCCTATCAAGGCTCAGAAAAGCCCGAAGAACAGCAAGATATCCATGCAACGTAGTGATAGCATGCCTGAGCCTCCATCATTGGTACCGCGTGTCTCCACCGTTGCAGCCAAGGAGGTGGACCCTTCAAGCTTTGATAGCTTACGCCTCCGACACTCAATGGGACTAAGTCCTTTGACCACGTTGTCGGCATCCAAGCCTCATGAGGAGACCGAAGAGTATCACACATGCCCAAATTCCCCCTCACCCACACTAAATCCGGCTCTAGTCATGCAATGGGAGTCACCCACCACTGAGCTAGACATCTTTGAAATACCGTGCATGTGTGCAGATTGCTTAAATTACTGATATATGCATCTATCCTCCCAGCCATCAACTTAACCTCACATAACCCGATCCCCTTAACTCGTTTGCCACGCCCACACCAGCTAATCGCTTCTTTTATGTCGCAAATAATCAGTTTGGATAAACCTGCTGGAGGTGCTTATGATATTTATGTAGCATTCGTCTAGATGGATTATGATAAATATGATCAGGGGGAAGCGGAGGAAGGCAGGGTAAATACAAAACCATTGTATCCAAGAACAATGCATGGCGGAAACAGGTAGTTCTCTATATGAGGGTGGTCATTCTATAGGGTCAGGTTATGGGACGAGGTACAGTACAAAGTCGTGGGGATATTAACATTAAACAAAAAGATTGACGTCTAGGGGAGTTGTCTATTCTATATCGATAACGATCAGTTCCGCTACCACCTCCTCGTATAGTGGTGGGGGTGGAAGATCGTAGGGGAGATTGGGCTCTTCCGTGTAACCGGCGTCAGGCTGCCTGAACATCAGGCTACTCTGGGTGCTACCTGGTGCCAGTTGTCTGGTGTATAAGGAGTTGCTGATGGCCTCTACTGCCCAATCGGTCAGAGTGAAATACGATGCGCCAGCGTAAGGCGGGACGGGATCCTCGATGCCAACACTGGTGGCCTCCTCAAATCTCACGAGAAATTCGTCCCCGATCAATTGGCCATTGTCGTACTTCACCCGACTCCAGTGAAGGTACACTCGTATACAACAACATGCCAACATACTGAAAATGCAGAACAACGTGATCAGGAAAAATCCCAAAAGCCCGAGTCGCACGTTCTCCCGCGGGTCGCTGATTATGCTTGGTATTTTGCCGGGGTGGATTAGATCATTATAGGCAATATCCTTCTCCGTCAGGGTGAATACCATGGGAGTCCCTTCGATGTTCACTTCTAGGATGTGTTGATGCTCTGAAGCGAGGATAGGTGCTGCAAAGACCAATGAGAGCAGTATATAAATCTGGTCCCTAGAAGGAAAAACCATGATGCGTGAGAGGGCTATACCAGTGGATGATACAAAATCCATTGAGAACACCATGAGTTATATAACGTTTGACAGCAAGGGATGAATCACGGATACAATGGATAAAGGGGGCGTGGATCAGTCTGTTCCATCATGAATTATTTTACTGCATTTGCTGATCTAGGGGTTAGCGAAGACATGCACGGCAGGGGATGGTAACTGTGGAGTAGGTTAAGATCATACTTGTGATATCGGAATGGTGGCTGCCTATCTCAATAAGCATTGCGCTGTCTGATTTGACTGCTGGTTGCATTGGTGATTAAGCTTGATGTATATGGATGCAGGATTTCTTGTCCACTCCTCCCCCAACATCAGGAATGCCAACAAGAAATTCAGGAAGCTTACTGCCTGTGACATTCACCTCACCCTACATGTATCTGGGACCTATTGTAATTCGACAATGGCCCCGATTGTTGCTGTCAATCAAGTATATCATACTAATGGAGGGTGAGCGAGAGGATTATTTTCAAATGTTAGGCCAATGAATCCTACCAATTGGTTGATCGAGCTGAATCCTCTTATTAATGTTGGAAATCCTCAACTTGCTGTATCACTTCAAGTGTTTGTGATGTCATAACTGAGGTTCGTACAATGAGGGCGGATTCGATTCTATTTTGATACCAATTTGAGATCTTATCATTCACATCTCGCACCAATTTGCCTGAGGTTTTGATGTAATTACAACACCTGCCCCATAGTTGAACACCCCATTCAAAAGCCCTATCGTCATCAGGGAATGTTCCATCCTTGGTGAGAGTATATTTCAAGTGATCACTCCCTCGAAACGTGTGGTGATGGTACATATGCAGGCCAAAGTACCTCAGCTCCCTGGCCCTGTTCATTCAATCAGAAAGCATGTCATGGAGGACATTCAGCCTTCATGCCGTCATTGTTTCTCACGCTTGGGCTTTGCGGAAGGATTCCCCCCTTTTGGCCCATGTGGTGTGGTTCTCAAATCGAGTTAACATGGAAATCAATTGTCGGGCTGTGTTAAGTTGGCTTCATCTGGGAACGTAACACGGATGAGGGTAAATGGATTCCGCTCCCAATGAATCTCGATTTGTCAATTTAAAGTGCATGTAGCAATCACAGAAATTGGAATGAGTCTGAGTTAAATATATATATATATATATATATTTGGGTTCCCATCAGGTACACCCGAATATTCGGCTCGTCCGTTTCTGAAGATCAAAGGTTAATTGCCAAGTTAAACCATCTACCATATCAATGTGGATGTTGGGTTTCAATTTGACACCTATTTAATTGGGGTATATTTTTAAGCTACATGAAGTAATTCACTTATGATGGGTGTTACGGATGGAGCAACCCTTGGCATAGAAATGACCTGGTGGTAAGATAAAATACAAATACAATCGGTGCTGGGGCATTGTGATAATGGCAATTTAAACAAAGAATATCGGCGTGAAGCTTGGAGTACAATTAATAAAAGTGGGTGTCTCGGACGATTGTGAGATTCCTTAGACTTTGATGGCCTTGACACTGTTGTTCTTGGCAACGGAGGTACCAGTGACTGCTGGAAGGGGGCAGGGTGCGTTGGCAGTGATTCTTGATGTACTGCCCAAAGTGGTACTAGCCAGCTTTTTACTGTAGAGTTGCATTAACCAGCGTTCGTAGCATGTGGTGTCGACCTTCTGAATAAAGTTTCTGGATGCCACAAGGCCCTCCTGGCGATGTGACTCGTACACAGCCTGGTCGTGATATAGTTCTTCAATGGCGTTAATCCAAGGGTCGGCATTTTGCTCTGGAATCAGATACGGCCCATACTTCTCATTGTAGTCGGGATCCTCACATCTCTCTCCAGTGAGCAGGTTAACAGGAATGACACCTCGCTTCATGCCACATTTTGCCTCGGGCAGGCCCCCAACGTTGCTCACAAGGACGGGGATTCCTCTGAGCATGGCCTCCACCGCCACCATTCCAAATGCCTCGTACCAGACGGAGGGGACAATCAGTATCTTCACCTGGCTCCAGAGCTCCTCCATATTTCTGAAGGTGTCCATGATGGTGACATTTTTCTCTTTCTCCAACAGAGAGATTTGATAATCATTTAGGTTCCACGACTTCACAGCAGCAAATTCCACATGGGGCATACGTTGCGAAACCTCATGAAGGATATGGAAGCCCTTGAAGCTCCCAGGATTGATGGCCACCACATGCTTTCTATCGAAATTATTATATACCGGTATGGCTCCATTGCCACGAATAAAGGATTTGGGATGGATGGGGAGATGCGTGGACTCAATGTTGCCAAACTTCAACATGTACCTCTGGATGGCCTGGCTGACTACCCAAATTCCATCCACCTTGCGAAGTCGCTCGGTTTCAACATCCGATTTGGAGGCTTCGAAGAGACCGCCATAGGGGCCAAATGAGAGATGTTCGCAAGCGTGGCAAATGAACACTTTGACTAAATCACTGGTATTTCTGGAAATTTTAAGGGATACAGAATCATTGAAGATGAAGTGTGTAGGTCTATACGCTTTTAATTCCCCAATCACGAATTGCTCGTAGATTGAGAGCTCTGGAAACCGGTCTAGATTCTCTATCCAGCCAACCCGGCGCTTAGCCCCCTCTTCATCGAATAGCTTGCGCCAGTCGTTGATGTTGATGGTGACAGTATCGATGCCGTTGTAAGAGTGGCGATACAGTCGGAAGTGGTTGCTGGGGCCCAGGCGAAGAGTCTCTTTCGTGTATTCTCCGAATACCTTCACCTCCTCCTCAAGTCCCAGCGCAATCATCTTAACCTCGTGTCCAGACTTCAGTAATCCATCAGCCAGGTACAGATTCGCTTGGAACCCACCCGAGGAGACAAACAAGCCGTGAGCAGACTGCATGATCAGGACTCGGAGCTTGGTAGACTGCTTCTCAGTAACGGTATCCAAAGGTCTGACGGAGACGGAAGGCATGTTTAGGTCGGTGGGTGAATGAATCAAACTGTTATCAGAAAACCTAGAGTTGGTTGCTGTTCTCTGCTCGCCAGGCCCTATATTTATATCTCTGACGAGCAGCGGATTTCGCTTGAGAATACATCATCTTCAGCAGTGCTGTGAATCTTGCTGACCCGAGTCAGACAAAAACTGGATATTGCTTCATGCAAGAATTGGATGCACATTCGACCCACCGGAGCGGTTTCTGAATATGCATCACCAGATGGTGCAATTCAAGGACCAAAAGTCCTTCGAATCTTCTGGTGTGACATGGAGGGCATAGGTATAGAGTTTATCTAGTTTGGGCAATACTCCCCCAAATCCGTGATGGTCGCACGAACGTTAGTGATCGGATAGCCATATGTAGAGTGGGCTTGCTTCGGGGGAGAGATAAATGAATTGGAAAGTGGCAACGAGTGATGCAAATAGATTTGTGTTGTATTTGAACCTAGCACTCAACCCTCATACGGAAGAGCTGTGAGTTCATATCGATAAGGGCGATCGAGATGATGGACCCAGCAAGTCAGAATGCCAATCTAGCGACTTCTTCCAATGGATGTCACCAGATTGCAATTGAAACAACTACCTGGAGGTCTGTTTGTCGGTCACCAAGCCTGGTTTTCAATAGATCCCAGGTTCCCTGAGTTACCTTTTTCACAATGAAATGATCGAAAGGAAACCACACATGGGTGATCAACACTCTGGTCGCTGCAATCTGTAAACTATAAATATTCATTGGAGATAATCTACTACAGTTGTAGTTGTGGGAAGGTTAATGGGTCTGGAGCCTACGGTTTTGTCGTCTGCAGTGAGGCTAAGCTAGACTTTGTGAGCAAGATCAGAATATTGTATTGCTTGCTTGGGAATTCTCATACAACTCCAGGAGTTACCGAGTGACCATGTTGTACCTTACAAACTGTATCCCAAACTTATTGATGAACTCCAGCATCAGCAATTTACATACACAGAATAACGTTCATACGGGGGACTCTTCTCATTATAACCAATCCCACCAGCGTGAGTTGAATGGTGTAGAAAGTAAGGTAGAATGTTCAGGTGATTAGGGATTTACTGTGGGAAATCTCGGAGGAAATAGATGACTGTAAATGATCCAAGATTTCTATAATTTGATTTTGTGCATTCAAATTGAATTCTTAGATATTGTGATAATGGTCAAGAACACGATTTCCAAGTCCCAAATGGCTTTTAGCGCCTTTTACAGCATAACCCTTATAACTATTGTGAAGTTGTATCTGCTAAGCTATTACTCAGAACATCCAGGCTCATTAACTTCAGATTCTTGGGATAGGGGGAGAGTTAGGGTGTTGGGAGTGACTGGAGAAATAGATTAATACGAAATATTTGTTTACAATTATTAAGTCTTCAAATAAATAACAGGAGGCAACGCGCCTAGTTTACAGCTGCTTGTACAAGCTTGAAAAGCTGGTCAACTCTGACTTGCGATTCAAAGAATCAATGCATGTCTTGTAAACTTTGTACTTGTGCCTAAATATTCACATTGGCTTAATCACTTGGATTATTACTTATGAAATTTACTCTTTGTCAGGGTTCACTTGGAGTACTTTCACCAAAATGTCAGGTACGCAGAACATGAAACTCTCAATGCAGTCCAAAAGCCTCCAAGCTTTATGCACATCTTCTGTTGTAAGAGTTTTGGAGAATAAGTAGATTATGTGGTTTTCACTTCATGATTTATTTAATGTGAAAGTGATATTTGTACTTTTACATGGTCTTGGCTAAACAAGCACGCTCGATATCTCTAGGAAGCTTATAAGAATATGTGCGCAAAGTTTGGGGGCCTATGGGCAGTTTATCAAAATTTTATGTATAGGGAACCAGATAATTTGGTAAATGCTCCAAGTAAATCCCAACAAAGAATTTGGGCAAGATATACCAAGATTCATAGGTTACGATCAAGTGACTATGTTAATGTAATATTTTGGTGTAATTACAAAATTTACAACAGTTACAATGATAAACAGTGTACAGTATGTAAGATGTATGAGCAATCAGATGCCAAGCTGATGATTTGCAACACTAATAAATAGATTAACACAAGACATTGAACAAGTATGATATAATAGTCCCTATGAAAGTTACACCTAATACATTCAAGAAGCCATCAAGTGAAAACCACATAATCTATTAGGATTTAGGGCAAGGGGGATTATTCATTTAGTACAGAAATAATTCAATAAAATGGGTTGATGTTCAGGAAATGAACCTTAGGAAAATACAGCAACATGGAGTGTTTCCGATGCAGCCCGGTATGGAAAGTGCTTAGCTACTTGAGATGCAGAAATCAAGTGAATTGAACAGGAATTTTGAGGTCATATCTGCCACACACAAATTTGAGGCGAATCTCTACATCATCTCCATTTGACGGTTGATCTGAAGAATCTTGCTTGAATGGTAATTGTACATATGGACAGGAGATCTGGTGGATACACTTAAAAGAAACAGTCGACACAAAGACTATTGTACATGCGACGAAGAGCCTACTCAACGGCCCAGCATTAATTGACAGAAGTGCGGACGTAGAACAGGATGTATGCCGATTTGGACTGGAATCATAGAATGTTCATTAGCCGCCCCATGAAACGCTCACACATTTATAACACTTACCACGATAGAGCTCTCTTCACATACTGTCACCCTAGAATCATCGAAGTTGCACCACTGGTTGCGAGCCCCATTTCTGACCTGGGCGGTATCTGGCGAGAAAAGAATGAAAAGGTTACTACGAATGTTGTCGAACAAGCATAAATGATCCCACATACAATGGCCACCGTTCATACCACCAAAGTGGTTCGACACCGAATACAAATCGTAGGTGGTTGGCGCCTTACTTGAGGGTGCTTGCAGGTATGGCGTCATATCCAATCTTCTATAGGGCGCAGACAGGGGTTAGCTGTTGCCACCCACGACAACCGAAAGATAGACTAACCTCAGAGGATACGACACCAGGGTATCCAACTTGTCACGGAATGGCCCGGAAAAGGAGAATCGCTTCAAATGGATCAATAGTACATCCGGTAGCCGAGATAAGGTCAGCCTCTTGATCGCTCTGCGACGAGTCTTGCAACGGGAGCAGAACCTGGGTTTCGATGGGAAGATGAGGGCTTGGTACTACACTAACAGGAAGAGCATGGCTACCCAACTTACCAGGCGTCCTCGCCATCAAGAATCTCTTCTTTGACAAACTCCTCCAAGCATTTGGACAATGGCACTCCGTTGTGTCGGGAGGGGATTGGCAATGAGAGATACGTAAAAGGATTGTATGTCGTGGAGGTCTGTTAAGGAGTAGGGGATTAGCAAGGTCGTCATTAGAAACAAGTCGAGGGTCACTCACCTGCTTACAATATGTGCATTGTAGCTTCGATCTAAACTGGCCCTGGAACAAGCTTACGATGATAGAGGAGTTTCGAAGTAGATACTTCTCCCAGGCAAGCTCCGAGGACAAGTACTCCGGCATTTGCTCCATTAGTTCGTCATCCTCGTTGTTATCGGGTGGCGGCTTGGTGACAACCAGGTTTAGATCCTCATGTAATCCATCCAGGAGAAAACCCAACAATTCTTGAGAATCATGTTGGTCCGAGCCTTTGAATTGAGGAGCAAATTTGGCGATAGCATCCTAACCAAAGAAAAGAATCAGCCATTGGTTGTGAAAGCATGGTCGCAGTTATCGTTGACATACTCTGAACGTGATGGGCGAAACAAAGGTGTATTGAACACTCCACATCGTTCGGATGAGATCTCCGAACGCTTGAGCTAGGACACCGCCGGTCCCGAGGAAATTGGTCCTGTTGATATGCCGTCTATAGCTACCATCTGTGTTTCGTTAGAGACGCGTTCGTTCTGTGGGTGGTGTCTTGCAATTTCACTTACCAAGAAAGTACCGAGCCAAAGGAACCGTAGCACTTAAACACTGCAATATAGAGTTCATAAAGCAAGTGTTACCCAGATTTTTAAGCCCGGTAATCCCGATTCGCACAGGCCCAAGCTGCGAGACCGATGATTCAAAAGTTGGCGTTGATTCCCGCTTAGGGAGCATAGGTCTCGGGCCATACATCTGCTCTTGGGTCAAAGTCGGATGGCCCACGGGGCGTTGCTGGTACTGGTGCTGATGGTGATGCCATTGTTGATGGTATTGATTCTGTGGTATTGTGGAGATGTGTTGGTTCGCTTTTGAAGGATTCAGGACCGACATGCTGTTTAGTGGAGGCACACGTCGTTTAGGCAGGGGTGGTGGTGGTGGGTCGAAGTGACTATTATTGGTTGTTGTGAATCCGTAATATGGGTTGTCCAAAAAGGTTTTACGTCGGTGAAGTTTTGATTTTGCTTCACTGGGATGTTGAGCAGTGGGCCTATTGTGCATCATTTGCTGGTTGCCAGTATTGTGCATAGGCGTTGGCGTAGGCATGGGCATGTGCATGTGCATTTGATTAGTCGTGGAGCAATAATGCTCAGGCTGTGGCATTAGAAATGCTCCAGGATTGCGTTGATGATGGGGTGGTGGTGTTGGTCGTACGTATGGATATTGTGGGGGATTTGAATGACGAGGGTAATGTTGAGGAGGGAGATTTTGGTGACCATTCGGTTGAGAGCCCATTGATGGTTTGGAATTATACTCATGGCCGCTATAAGGTCGCTGTGGTACGTTTTGAGGCTGCAGCGGACGATAAAAACTTACGTCTGCATTCTGAGTTTGTTGCGACAATGCAGACCAGTTCGAACCATGAATATGCTGTTGATTATGTGGATCATATTGGAGCGGATATGACTGTTGAGGCATGCCAGAGTGTGGTGAAACGTCGTCCTTTTTCGAGGGATAATCCGGATAGGGTGGTTGATTTGCGGCTGTCGCGTTTTGCTGAAAGTAATCGTATACTTCCAGTGGGGCGGGTTGACCCACGTTCGATGATGTTATGGTGGATTGGTTGAGCTTATTGACTAGCATATCAATCTGCTCAGAGCTAGTGTTGTCTGGAAGCCGCGGTACCTGACTATGAAATGAATGATGTATGGTTAACTTCGTGACTGTAATGTTATATATACATGACAAAAGTTACCTGGTGGAAGAAAAGCTATCCTGTCTGTTGAACCAATCATGCGTAATAGTGCTCTGTCTGCTTTCAGTATGCTCACTTGTTCTGGGCAACTGATGTTGGTTATGTCTTGGTCCCATTACTTTGCTTGAGGGGATTTTCCCTCCACCATACTGACTTTTCCATGCTTGATAGCCTCCGCTGAGTAACACAGGCATGCGTATCAAAACCTTCTCAAACTCGAGCTCATAAATGGCCGAAACTAGATGTTGCAATGGATTGGCTGTAAGATCTCCACCAAGTTCGATGGGCCGTTGAGTCAATGAAGTGGAGCTTTGATCGTAAAAAACCACCAAGTCCACCTTGTGTCTTTCATTGAACAAAGATCGCTCCTTTGCTGAGCATAGTTGCAGTGCAGCCTCGATTTTAGATGAAGTGGTTCTATGGAAAAGAATTTGGGGTTAGATCCCGGAATTGGCTGGTATCCCACCAACTTAATATACTGACTCGTTCTTTAAAATCATAGGATCAATGTTGATTATGTGCTTAGCTTCGATATGACCTCGGTCAAATTCTTCTCTTGGCCTGATATCCATTAAAAGAATCGATGGGGGATTACTCGTCTGGCAAAGGTATTGATGGAGGGCACTCGTTGAGATGACAGTAGCGTGAGGGAAAGCAAAAGAAGTTTTGGAGATTGCATTGGAACTAAACCAACGTCTAGATGGAGTTCTGGTGGGGGACTTGAGCTTAGTGGATGATTGTGGCCCGTCCGAGTTTTGCTTCAGATTGCTTTGTGCTGATTGTGGATTTGGTTCTGTCGGGCCTGTGTTACTAGGCATTGATTGAGCATTTGGTGAGATGCCGTGGCTATCCTGAGGAAATGTCGGATCTTGGGCGGGAGATGCGCCATAGACATATCCTAGATTCCCATGGTGTGAGGCTCCATTTAGGCTGGTATTAATGGAATTTACGTGATCTAGGCTTGGGTATCTTTGCGAAACTCTCTCGATATCAAGATCTGAGCTCAAAGTGGCACCAGAAAAGGATGCGTCGTGGATGTCTTCGACTTGTGGAAACCTAAGCATCGAATCGCGGATGTCAGGGCCGTTAGCATCAAATTCATGCACAGCCGTAGTGTTCAATGAATATTCTGAATCTGGTTTCCTTATGCTGGGCCTATTGTTCTCCCTTACGGACTCTTGTGCAGGTACGGGTTGATATTCGGGTGGCCTCTGAACAGTATACTGCTCCTGATAAACCGGAGTTTGTGGAATATTCGACGTGCGTGACACAGTAGCATAACTACTACTGGAGCTTTGGGAAAGGTTGGAGGTCGAGCTATTCGCCGAAGGGGCGCGTTCATGACTTAACTGAGGAGTACTGTACAGGTTTCTGGACGTCTGGAATCCAAAACGACTCACCAATTCACCTCTTAATTGGTTCAAGAATATGTCGGCTTGGTGTGTTTTCTATCAAGAAAGCTATTAGGTCTTATGTGCATTGATACAAACAGGGGGGCAAAAGCATACTTCTCGAAACTCATTACTATTCTGAGGTATTACGGAGGTGACAATACTAGGTAAGCCGTGGAATCAATAAATGCGATAGGGTTCTGACTTGTCAAGTAAGCAACACTAACTTGTTGAATTTATAATATTGGATATATGCGTTTACCAGATCTCCTTTCTCCCTTGAGACATTCGCCTGTAACAAAGAACAGGATTTAGTCTTTGGATGAGTGAAGCTAGCCACATTTACACGTTGAAATACCTGTTCATATAAGCGATTAGCCTGAGTGCACCAGATCTTTGCTGGCAACTTAAGCCCTTGAATCACTGCGGCGTTTCTTTCCAATTCCTCGATGCTATGGATGGCCGTTCCTCGCTGGTCCGACGTATTTATATTGGAAGACATTATTTCAGAAGGAACTTGTGTTCACACACGCAAAAGTGGAGGGAGGCGATTGATGAAAAATAAGGGAGTAACTGGTAGGCGAGCAAGAATATCTATCACTGAAATTAATCCGCCAAGTTGCCTACACTGATACAAGCAGTAAAGCCATCAGATGCTTGGCATCAATTTCTATATATTATACGGGAAGTTTGCGGTATAAAATTTCTTTCGAATTTCGATTGTTTGTCAACAACACTCTATCCATATAAATCCATCATGCTAATTCTTTCTCATGAAAGCCGTCCTGCGTAGACTCATTAGGATAAATCATGTGCATCAGTCTATGTTTATTCAACTCTTACTTTGCTAGAAACAGGGCTAATTTCTATGAATAGACCAACTCTTCAGATATTCCTCAGTCAATTGATCTGCCTCTGTGCCACCTCCCGGCTGCATCTCACTTGACCAGCTGTGTGAATAGTTTATTGACTCCTGGTAAATCTGGGTGTGTCTAGCGAGTTTTTCCAAATCTGCCTGAGAACTGCTCTGCTTTAGCATCGAATCTTCACGCTTTGTGGCTACCCTGGTCTGTCTATGTGACTTGGACCAGGAATCCATGGCTGCTTGGCAGAATTCCTTTTGGAAATCTTCCGTTGCGGGAGGTTCGACATTGCCAGTCTCCGCCAGCTTTTCGTGCTTGAAGAAAGCGCTCTGAAGGTCGAGTAACGAGGGGTGCCGTGTTTTAACCTCAGGATCAGCCTCCAGCTCTTGCTTCGATGGCTTTCGCTTGATTGAGAGAACTGGCTGATCCCAGTTAGGGCTGGTAATAGAAGCAACAGGGTTCTGCTGGGGATTATTACATATGACCAACTGTCCCTCGAGCGAGCGCTCAACTTCAAAGACTTGGGTGTTGCTACTAATATTATACAGAGTCATCCAGTATTTTTGCTCTGATTTCTCAAGCTGTGTCTTGCGGATTTGCTCGAAAAGCTTGTAGCCAACCTGAAACATGTTGTTAGCGTAACCCAACATATACCGAATAACCACAGCATCCACCTACGTAGACATCGTTTCCTGCGTAATTGATCTGGTCTGCTGACAACTTGTATACTTCCCAATTGCTCAAGGCAATGTTATGCTCTTTCTTCATTGAGCGCTGTAGCTATTGAAGTCCACACGGTTAGCGTATCAGACCAAGATGGAGGGGAAGAGGGGAAACTCACCAGAATCTCGACCAAAGTAGTTAACTTCTGGATTTTACGCCCATTAAACTGGTCCGATACTTGAATCCCCAATGACCCTAGCTCTAACAAACTTCTAGACTCCACACCGTAATCCTTAAACAGCTTTGTCCCATCTCCCCGAATATTACACCCAGGCTTAAGTATATACGGGTCTTCCAAAAGTTCCCGAAGTCGAATAGGGAATTCTATTGAAAGGCTGTTCAATAACGCAAATCAACTGGAGCTAGGGAATACTTGGAAATCACTGACCACGCATATGATGTATATGGAATAGATAAACCCCGTGGTTGTCGCACAACTGTACCAGAGCGGTTTTCCCAAGGCTTGTAAACCGTCTTACTCGCCATTCAATGTCCAACGCAAAAACTTTGCCTCTTTAGGAAGGGTGAGTAAGGAAAACTGTCTGGAGATCAGAGGCTGGACTCACTGTAAACCCTCAATCAAAGTGTTTGCTTCTTGAGCAGATTTCATATAGTGTATTTTGTAGGTAGGATCTGCAGCGTAATCTAAGATGGGCAACTGCACACTGTGAGGCGAGCTAGAAGGTTGTGAATACCATCTACAAATTGGAGCTGTCAATATTATGATCCTTGCAAGGAAACACTATCGAAGCGATCGTCGTAAGACTGTTGTGGTGATTGTCCAAGCTAATAAATACCAAACAGTTGAATTACCTAGAAGGCAGTGTTCTAGACATCTTGGGTTTAGAGGATTGGTATAGACCGCATTTCGAGCTACGATGTGCACACATTATCCAGAGTCAACTCTCACATAAAACATGACAACCTCTAAATCGAAAGCTAACCTTGCGCCTCTAAGGAAGGACATGAGGAAAATGTATTGAAGAGGCACTCCGAGCTGAACCCGTCTTCGGAAAATTCTGGTGTAGCAATCGTCTGTTATGGATTTTGTTTACTAGCCATCAGAACAATCACCAATTCATTGGCGAGAATGATGCCAAATCAAATCGTTTCCTGTTCAGAAGTCCAAGTCAAATATGTAATCTTGAATACGGCACGAATAGAAACTTGATTAATAATTTGGCCACCTTTGTATCAATCGCATGATCCGTTCTGAAATTCCTTAGTGATTAATCCATTTCGTTACGTATTTAAGTGGTGATAATTCTTCGTTTTTTAGCGTGAAAAGATACAGAGACTTGTGACTGTATTCCACAGTTGGTCGCATTTCAACCCTCCGCATTCAAAACTTATCTATTGTAACAGCAGATAGTGTTACTTCCTTCTCGTTCATACCACTCGATACAACTAAGAAGCCCATCGCTTATTCTTCAGTTCACCATGTCTTTTGCAGCCACAGTTAAAAAAGCTGCCACTCGCAGCGGCCCTGCGCTTAGGCCGCGAAAGGCAGTCCTCACCATCGTAAGTATAGAGTAACTGAGCATGTTTTCGAAGGCTGTGGGCTTTGGCTTATCGAAACTTCTAGACACCCGCAGCTGTGGGCAGGATTAAGGAACTTTCTGAACAGTCTAGCAAAAAAGACAACGAGCCTCATTGGTTGAAAATCGGAGTCAAGACAAAAGGCTGTTCTGGCTTGAGCTATTCCTTGAATTACACGACAAAGAAAGAGAAATTTGACGAAGTGGTCAAGCAGGATGGTTCGCAGCTTTCAACTGACAACGATTTCCCCACGAATGGATACTAATGGACCATTCTTAATTTCATATAGATGTCACCGTGCTCATTGACTCAAAGGCACTGCTTTCCATTATCGGTTCTGAAATGGACTATGTCGAGGACAAGCTATCTTCGCAGTTTGTGTTCCACAATCCCAATGTCAAGGAAGCTTGTGGTTGTGGACAGAGTTTTATGGTCTAATTTTGGATCACATAGTATACATTTTGTTTCCAACCATGCACATAGTTTTCCTCACAATTCATGTAATGCTCATATAATAAACAGATTCAACACATCCACGTACTGGGACACGCTGAGTAGGGGGATTGCTAAACGAGCAGATGGATAGTTGCTATTTTCAATTCAAGCTATAAATAACCTCTGTATGCAAGTATTGGCAAGGCCGGTAAAACCTCTGGAGGTGCCCAACAGCGAGCATGCATATTAGGAAAGACTGGCGGAATAGCTCGTGCGCCCAAAAAGGGCATCGAGAGTTTGATCGAAAGAAGGGTTTTTTTAGGTTGTCACACGAGCTCCAACACATTATGTACGGAAGCTTGGACACGTTCCCCTTTCAAAGTGGTAAGACCAAAAGGCTGGGATATATCTGGCGATAGACTTGGCATCGATTTAAATGGCTGGGAATCACAATGACGATGTGTTACATATTTTGTCATGGATCAAGTTCCCATGCTTAAATACATCGAGTAAGTTCCGGGCTGAACTGTATTTTTCCCGAGAATAGTTTAATTCCTACTTTAAGGCCATCATCCCCAGGAACCCGCTTGGTAATACATGAGAAGGGTGCTCAGTGACTTGAATGCTCCGTTCGGCGGAATTTTCGGGACACCGAAGCACGAGTTCACCATGAGCCATTCGCCCTTTTCCACCGTTCGGTCATGCAGGTCATTTAAACAACAGTCCTACCGATAGCACTTAGCTCCAGCAATGACTTCTATCCGTTACAAGGATAATAGGAACGGTGATTTTTCAAATCCGGAAATTCTGGGATTTGTTGAACGGATGAACATGTTACCGATGTAAAAATCACTTATCCGGAATATTCCTCGCCTGTCGGTTCAACTGTCTGGATCTTCGGCGATAGCGTCCCGACAAGGTTTGCTGGGCCAGCGCGGGACAACGACGATTAGGTTCATGATCTTTTTATTGAAACACTATGTACAGAAAATTCGTTGACGTATGTATGTAGCAAAGATAAACAAGAAGGCGTGCATGCAAGTGTGGGTTGAAGAGTTGAGGTTCTATCGCTGCTCTAATAAAACTACATTGCCAAGCATACGACCCCTCAGATGGTAAACATCGTGGAAAGATTGGCCAGCTGGCGTCGATCCTCACTGGTAGAATAATTGCGTGCTGGTACCACCAGAGGAGGAATTACTGGTTGAGATGAGTACATCGAGGTGGAACGAGCATCAGCCATACAGGCAAGACTAGGCAAGCGGGGGAGCTTGAGGGGGGGAAGGTCCAATTCATACTTCGATGCTACGTTCTGCTCCGAGTTGGGTGGACTGGGTAGGTACGAATCGGGGCCAGAATAAACAGGTAAGGGTTTGAATGAGTGTGCGGGAGTGGGTGGGGATTGTCGTCCCATTTTAGAAGGATGTCCCCAAGGCTCCAGTCGGCTAAGTGGGGACATCGTGCCATGTGAACCAAAGTTTTCAGGGTGTGTGAATCTAGCGTCTTCATGACGGCCAAAGAGATCCGTAGTCATATCTGGATACAACCCCTTTGGTATCCTAATGTGAGAGAAAGTGGAATCGTAGGAAGGAACTTTCAACTGGCCAGAGGTAACATGGTCCTTGGTGTAGTAGCTGATCAAGTGCAGCTTGCGATGGTTCGAGGTGGTGACCGAGAGGGATTGTTTGATCAACCCACTATCCTTGTAGGGGAACTCCATGTGTGAATTGTCGCGTTTTTCGCCAATGTCGCCCTCGATTATAGACAAAGGAGGAGATGGATGATTCAACAAAGTTTTGTTATGTTTACGCTTGTTCTCCAGCTCGCGGTAGATCAGGAAGCTACCCAGAACACGCGATGGAGACCAGGCGCGACCGTCAGTCCAGCGGCGCATTCCGGATTCTTCTTCCTCCCAAACAAACACCGAGCCAGAGCGAACACTCTGGCGCTCTTTCTCGCTTAGACGTCGCTGAACGCGATGTAGGTAGCCGAGACGACAGGACTCGATTACTAGCAAAGCATCGTGGACAGACTCAATGTAGCCGAAATATGTCTCCATTATAGGGATTGATATGGAGTGATACTATATCTGTACAATACTTGAAGGAAAGAGAGAGACCACCGCAGATACAAAATTGATGGCGACGTGTGGGAGAAAGAGGGGAATTTATACGCAACAGGGCTCAATTCTTGCGAATATATGACCGATCTCACCCACCACGCCCGCCTAAATTTTTCCTGCCACTGCTGCCATATCTGGTAATTTCCATCATTTGAGCTTAATTCCCCGAATTCAATACTGCTCGATATTGTGTAGTCGCCAGAGTGAAAAATTCCCAAATCGGGAAGACTGTGCTATGAATCTCTGTTCGAAGTAATTGTTTGCTCCGGTTACCAACCAAATGACGGACCGACAGGGGGAAAGTTCTGCCATTGATAGCTGGGCTTGGTTAACTCGATAGATGACGCACCTTCAAGTCTGCTTAAACTTATTATCCTCCGGATTCACTGTTGGCGGTCAAAGTCGGGGATTGACAAGGAGATATGCTGCTTATTGTCGGCCAGCGTCGTCCTTGGTGCTGCTGCTGGATATTGCCGGTTAGGGGATTCCTTCGCATTGTTGCTGGATATGGGCGGTCAGGGGATTTCTTGGTATTGCTGATTTGCGCCGCTTCTACAATTTTGTAGCTGAAGCACGCTTTTTGGGATTGGACCACGGAAAAACAAACATTACTAACGCATGTCGACATCCGTAGTTTCCAGAATGGCCACAACTAAATCCGGCATCACCATTAAGCTAGTTCGAAATAGGAGGGTGCGGTCTCTGATGGAGGAACTTGCATTTTTTAAACAGCAACTATTAATATCTTATGTGATCTACAGCCAACCCCAGCCGTTTATTGTTGCATGTAATGTGCTCATCTCACCTCTTCCTCAGATCTTGGTGGTTTTTGGGGTGGACCTACGGGCTGACTTTTACCTTTGTGTATCGTTACTAATGGTTAATTGGGTTCTGATGATTGGCTTTGCCATGGAAAAGGTCATTACTAATTCCTTACCTGTTCACGAGGTATCATTCACGAGGAATTCGAGGCCTCCATTATTGCCATGATAGAGGATTTGGGTTAGCAAGAGCATAAGCCAATTGGCAATCATTCATTTTCAGCCATGGTTCTTGGCAAAGAGTACGTGCGATCGCCAGAAAGAGCACGAAAGTAGAGATGTGTAATAGTAATGAAGAATCCCAAAACCACTGACCAAATCCCAAGACCCGCATTCTAATCACCACCCAAACCTATATCCCCTAGTGAAATCCTTAGTGAAATCCCTTGTGAAATCCCCACAGATGAATCACACGGCAAAATGAAATAATCATTACTACACAGCCGAAAGGTTTGCCTTCAACTCATGACATCACGATGAAGTCACCCGGCCAAAATAGAAATAATGGATGATGCGGATAAGAGTAGAGGAATTATGAATCCCGCATCACAACCACATCACAGAGCGTTTCTTTTTGTAACTTTGATCAAATCAAACATGTCGCTAACCCATGATTAGATAACACTGATCAGGTGTAACTCCCGGTAGCAACTCTATTTCCACCGCGATCGAGAAAAATATCATGATGGGCTACGCATTGATGATCTGCTAAACGTTGAAAAATCTTATTAAAGTACGAGTATCTCTGTAGTGGTTGGCAACCCAACAACTAGAACATCCTGTTAACGATTATTAATACTCATATTCCTGATTGCTGTAAGATGCTCATTGCAAATCCCTTGCGCCACTCTTTTCCGGAACCATTCCTGTTCTACTTGATTTATTAAACGAGGTTTGAAAGTAGAATAAAATATCGATATTAATTTGCAATTCCGGGCACTGGACAGATTATAAAGTTCTGAATCAAATAGAATATGAGATTATGATACGGATATATTCTTCTAATGATTGTTTTGAAGATGGAGTGAGTTGTTGTATACCCATGCGCCGATATCGCTCGAGCTGCCCTTGGTTTTGGACTGGAAGGTGTTCAGGTTTTCCTCCGCTGGGTCGTCCAAGAAATGGAACAGCTGTTGTTTCCATTCCTCTCCGCTGTCTGCACGCTCCTTGCGTAGAGCTCTTTGAGCGTTTTCGATATCACTCTTGAAGGTGTTGGCTGCTACGTAATCTTGCTTTTGGAGGGATTCCGTCACCTTGGACCATACCTTTCTGGATTCATTGTCCTTTTGTTCTTCCAGAGGGGCAACCTGTCGCTCAGCAGGTGGTGCAGCAGTGGCATCGAAGAAGGTTTCTGACTTGTTTGTGGCATTGTTGGTAATGGTAGAGTCAGCCATCCATCTACCCGCAATGGTGTAGAGAATGTTTTCTGGGGCCTCCTTGTTGTAAATGTTCCCGGTGAACTTGTGATATTTACCACCAAACCAAGGCTTTCCGAGGAATTCAAATTCGGTTACTAACCCATTGGAACACTCAATAGTGGTGGTGCCAATAAGTTCAAGGAAGGGGCTTCCGGTGAAGAGGGATCTGATATAAAGATCTGGGTAGGTAACCACATACACCTCGTCATTCTTGGTGAGACGAAGGGTGACTCTTCCGGTTTGAATAACCTATAGGAATACACATTTACATGTCAGTAATGATATGGCGCTGAAGAGAGCTAATGTGAATTACCTGGATGGTAGTTCCCTTGAACTTGGATTTTTGACCACCTGTTACAGGTTGATATTTAGTACTTCCTATTGCGCAAAACCTGGGCGCGACATGCACTTACAATGTCCGTTGACGTATACCCCAGCCTTGGTATTCTCGACGTAAAATGCGGAGATGGGTGGGTGGTGGCTTACTAAGGGGTTGTTAGAGGACTCCCATATTTCGCAAGTCAGCTGCTTATTTACCTTGTTCGGCGAGAAGTCTGGTTTCGCCACAACCGTTGATATCATTCCATTTGCAAAGAAATTGCTCTCCTAGAATTGGGTTGTAAGGCTTCTTTTCGGAGGAGCCAACACATCTAGCATAGTAACTGCCATACAGAGTAGATGTGAACCAACGAGCAGCGGCAACCATGCGATCTAACGCGGTTGATCCAGGTTAGATGCAAAATAAAGCGACAATGGGAGGGTGAATGGAGTACCAGCTGGGGATTCGGGCTCAGAGATGGCGGCAAACAGCTCCGGATGATCAGCCCAATAGCCACTGAATACAAGTTAGTTTGACGAACTACAGCTCATGATACTTGGACACAAAAACCAACCTGTATTCCAATAGAGATATGCCATTGAGTAAGAAGCAGGGCAGGTCAAAGCAGACAGGTCACCGGTAAACGAGGCAACATCCTTCAAGAATGAAGTGAACGAGCTCTTGTATTGAGGGGCGATGTCCACAGCAGTATCGTTGGCGTTTTCGGTGTTATTGGTTTTGTCACCATATTGATAGAGCACTCTGAAGAACAAAGAGGTAAGGAATGCGGAAGACTGCGCAACTGCACCCCTAGTTAAGAAAGGACCTTTGGGGGATGGA
>MCFE01000941.1:0-24762 GCA_002104905.1 Basidiobolus meristosporus CBS 931.73
CATTATGCTGGATTCAAACAAGAAAACAGATTTTATGCTTGTATTGTTTTACTAAAAAAGTATCTCAAGAATAGCAGACACCATCAAAGGCGAAAGAACAAGGGAGCAATGGCTAAAAACAAGCAGCTTTCTCCAGAGCCTGTTACAAGCAGGGCCAAAAGCTCCAAGCAAGCATCAAAGAGACATCAGGTAGGTGGAAGAGTGCCAACAGGGGAAAAACAGGCAGACATAGATACACCTGCTCAACATTTATCAAGTAAACAGCGTAGTTCTACTCAAGAAGCACTCAGTCAATGTAGCAGTGAAGGACCTAGCAATGATAAAAATAAGTGGCTACCTCAGGAGCTTTTCACAGCATGGACTGAGAGCTTGGAACAAGCAGGAAAGAAGCATCAGGTTTCCTGCATAGTGCCAGCAAGAGACAAGCAGGCCAAAATAGACTCAACAGTGTTGTAGCAGTCCATTGCAAGACTTGCATGATATTTGAATGGTTGCAATACAGTCAACATCTGTTTGAGCAGGTCTAAGTGGCCACTACATGCAGATGTCTTATATGGCAAAAAGCTTGAATGCATTTGGACAGCCATGATGCAGATCTCTCATGGCATTTTTGTATCAGTGATGTGGTGTGATGGAGTGGTGGCTTAGATGTGTACCTAAGAGAGGCTATACAGCTCCTGGAATGTGAGGTGTCTGATGTGCGCAATAACCTCTGGACCTACACTGTTAGTGCTCTATCAACATGTCACTTTGGCAAAAGTTCCTACTTTTCTAGCTTCTTAGGTGCTCTAGTGTCTCCAGAAGCCATTGTGCTTCCAGTGCACTACCATGACAAATTTCTTGATGCTCTTTCTGAGGTGACAAAATTTGGGTAAGTCAATATAACAGCTGTATGGCCAATCTTGTCTATGGGAGGTTTGTAAGCCTACAACAGCTGCCTACAACCCCTATGAAAAATGATCTGGACCAGCATTGGTATGCTAAGAAAGTATCTTAAGAATAGCAGAAACTTTCAAAGGTAGAAGAACAAGTGTTCTATGGCTAAAAACCAGTGGCTTCCTCAAGAGCCCATTACAAGCAGGGCCAAAAGCTCCAGACAAGCATCAAAGAGACATCAGGTGGCTGGAAGAGTGCCAACTAGGGACAAGCAGGCATACAGGGATGCACCAGCACAATATATATCAAGGAAAGAATGTAGTACCACTCAAAAAGCACCCAGTCAAAGTTGCAGTGAAGAACCTGGCAGTGATAAAAACCAGCTGCTTTTACAGGAGCCATCACAACTACAGTTGAGAGCTCAAAACAAGCGGTGTAGTGGGGTCACAGTGACACCCACTGACAGATGTGCTCATTCCTATATTTTCTACTCCTCTATTTCTCTACTACCCTTATTTTAGTTTTATCCCATTTGTCTTGCCTGATTAGTACTATCCCATAATCCAGTTGACTATCACAACTGCTTACCTTATTGCATCAGTTATCCCCTACTTTAAGTAAGATTACTAGCAGTAAGGGCTTCTACTTTAGGCAACTACCTGTGCCAGTACCTGTGACACATGATCAACCTATGTCACCATCTGTGGTAATGGAAAGTATTCCATTACTACAATATCTCTAAACCAATATTGCACTCATTTCTTTATTTTGCTTTTTGCTGTTGTAACACACAAGTGAAAGATCAAGAATTTCCAACTTTGAGGTACAAATGCTCCAGACCCTGACAAGCAGTCCACCCAAGAATGCTATGTCATACAGAACATGTAGTAGCCAGCACATGTTTCAAATTACAGCTTATTTGAAGCAGTACTTAAGGAGTTATGACCAAAAGAGCCCAATTATTATATATACTATGCCTTATTGCTAGGATTACTATGGTGACTTTGATTGCATGTAACTTTTGAACCAGCAGATCAAATCACGTGGAATTTTCACAGGTGCTGCGCCTATGTCTGATCTGCGCCACTGCAAAACTTTAGCTTTGTATCATGTGTATTGCTTGCGCAATCACCCCAAAAGCTTTGATCCTTCAAAATTTTCATATGTATGACTTCCCCAGCTGAAAAATAAAGAGAGAGCCTCTCTTTCCAGAATCTCCACACAATGATTACAAGTTTAAAGGTTATAAGACTTCCCCTGCATCACTTGCACTGTTGAGTATTCTGACTTTGATCAGTACTACATCAGTAAAGAGACTGCAAAGCTCACAAGAATCCAATCTAAGTTCTACAAGAAACTACCACTTTTCTGTTGGAAAAGTCCCCTCTAAGAAACCCCTTTACTCTAAAGACACCCCTTTAGACACCCCTTTAGTCTAAAGACCCCTTTAGAGACCCCTTTAAGAAACCCCTTTACTCTAAAGAAGCCCCTTTAGGCACCCCTTTAGTGTAAAGTCCACTTTAGAGACCACTACAAGAAGCCCCTTTACTCTAAAGACACCCCTTCAGACACCCCTTTAGGTCTAAAGAACCCTTTAGAGACTTCTACAAAACACCTCTTTAGGTTAAAGGGGAGTTCATAATTTCCCTATTAGGAAATATCTTCTCAGAAAGGAAAGTGACTTCCAAATAAGGAAAAGTTACTATAAAAGTAAATAAGCCCATTAGTCAACAGAAGGTCAGAACACTGCTGTAGAAGTGATAAATACTGCCTACAGTATATTTTGAGCCTAAGATTGAGGAAATTAGTGAAAGTTTTATCTTCTATTGGTATATCAAACTCCCAATAAACTATTTCAGTATTAGCATACTGGAAGCTGTTGTATATTGTTGATTAGCCTCTACATTGTAGAACAAGCCCCAAACTAATCATAATACAACACAACACGTCCCTACCATTTCCATACCATATATGGTATCCCTATGTTACACAGGTTTCAGGGTACTGTTTCCTGATTGGTTAGATGTGCTGTGCCACTTAAAACCTTCTGGCACCTACTTAGAACATTTTTAGGTCATTTGGATGTCATTAAGAATTGTGTTGATATCCAAAACCTTCTAGAACTCCATGATTAGTAATCACATAGCCAGTAAGAAAAGTATATAAGTGAGGCTATCCCTAACAATCAATCATCATCCCTTTTATCAATATACCAACTTGTGGATTTGTGTGATCACTGCTACCTGCTGCCACCTGAACTTCCAACTGCAGACCACAGGACACTCCCAGGAAACCATGCTGACAGCCAACTGACCTTGGAGGCACTACTTGTGAGGAATACTCAGAGTAGGTATCTTTTATTACATTTGATTCTTTCCCAAGTTTGTTCTTGTACAGGCAAAGATACTTTCTGTCTTTGTAACTATTGACCACAGCCGCATTCTCATCAAGTCCCTGCTGGTGGAGCTTACAGTTGTTTTGACTTTGGAAGCTTTAGTAAGTTGTCATCTCAAAGGATGCTGAACCCAGCACATACTTTTGCTAAGATGCCAACTAAGTTGGGGATTGCAGCTCAATAGTTTCCCCTTGACAAGCGTGTGGCTTTATTCCCTGTCACATTAGATTAGAAACAGAACCAAAGTATTTTCTAGCAAGCTTTTGCCAGCATTTATTGCACCCAGCAAACACCCCACACACAAATACTTGAGAAGTGTTGGAAGTATCTCTCCCTTGGACCTATACTCCACCACAGCAGAAAAGAAACATCAGGTTGCCAGAAGAGTGCCAGCAAGGGACAAGCAGGCCCAAACTGATGCATCAGAGCAGAATTATATCCAGGAGAAAACGTAGTTCCTCACAAGAAGCACTCAGACAAAGTAGCAGTGAAAGACCTGGCAGTGACAAAGGAAAAGGTAAAGAAAAAAAGGTCTACCCAAGTCTGAGACAGGGAGGCATGCAAAAAAAATTGCGGTTCTCACCAATTAGCACCCCAAGCCAGGAATAGATTGAATCCCATCATAGCCAAGAAGAATTACCAGCAAGAAAACAGCTGTTTTCACAAGGGTTGGAAGCGCAGCCAGTTGGGCTACACTCCAGCAA
Organism: Basidiobolus meristosporus CBS 931.73; assembly: GCA_002104905.1. Classification (NCBI taxonomy): domain Eukaryota; kingdom Fungi; phylum Basidiobolomycota; class Basidiobolomycetes; order Basidiobolales; family Basidiobolaceae; genus Basidiobolus; species Basidiobolus meristosporus. The sequence continues at coordinate 3,976 of MCFE01000941.1, forward strand.
GGTAGATGAGTTTGCTGAAAAAGGCAATCTATCTATCATAGCCTCCACGTCCTCCATTGATGACAGACTGGAGATCCCACTGACAGACAAGGCTACAATGTCAAGAGCTCAAGAGACTATCAAAATGCATTCATTGGAGTTTTGGAACATTAATAGGCACACCAAGAGGTTTCAGCACATTTCCAAGAGCAGTGCTCAAGAAAATGCACTGGAATGTTGCAGGGATTTATTGCAAAGACTGGCAGATGAGGTGCTAGACCTTGCAGTGCCATCTGAAGGCAAGGGCATGTGGGAACCAGTTAATGAACAGTGGCATAAAGCCATTGGGTTCCTTCCAAAGTTGTGGAACCAGAGCATTACAGCAGAAATACACATTGAGTGGTGGATTTTGATAGAGTTACTTGTTGAGTGTGGGGTTAGGCATAAAGTTAGTATAGGGTATAGGGACTTGCATAGGTCAACACAATTAGCAAATGAGGTACAACTGAAGTTTCAACAAAAATATATCAATTCAAACAAATGAAAAGAGAAATGGTAGAGTCAGGAAGTAAGGAGTGTGAAAAAGAGGCAATAGCCAATCAATTTGCACAAATGTAGGAGGCAATAGAGTGTCTGGGACCAGAAAGTGAGCAAATTGGCAGGGAACCAATCAAAGCCACTTATACATTGTTGTGATGAAAAATTTTGACCAAGTTTTTAGTGAAATCTGGGGTGCAATTATTTTTCAATGGTCTCTGGACAGTGTCCTGATGGGATCAGTACCTCTTAGTCACAGGACTTTAACTTTGTGACGGCCTTCTGAAGGGATTATCTCAATGATTTTTGATAGGGATGTGTTAATAGTTGAATAGCATTCCCATCAGAGAATGCCACCATTGCAAGGCGTCCAACTTGTCAGTAATCCACCACTATTAGGGGAAAACATTGTTCACACTCCAGATAATTTCTGGCAATACCCCATCTAAAGAAGCTCATGTAGTCCATCAAATATTGTGAAGCTATAAAGTACTGCACCCAGTATCAATCAAGTAGAAACAAATCTGACATATTTGATGGCAAACATTACAAACAGCCAAGAAACCACAGCTACTTTATACTTTTACCTCAAGTACTTCTCATGGGCTCCAATCAATATTATGTGCATATGCAACAATACAAATGCAAATACTGGATAAACTGGATAAGTACTTATTCAAGTGGTCTTCTGAAGTCATTTCTGCCAACAGTACACTGGAAGTATTGGGATTTATATGTGGGCATGGTAGGAATGTTTATCCAGAAGTGGATCACCAATGGCAACTTGATGAATCTACAGCTTTTGTGCAAAGAGTTTGTGACAGAATTTGAGTGGCTATACTACAAAAATAAACCTGAATGTGTAGATCTCTGATACTACTTTATCCGTTTGCTACTTCATCCTGCTTAGTGTGTTGAGAATATTGGACCTTGCTTCACCTTTTGGGAGTTTCCTATGGGGTGATTGTATGGGGAGATAGGAAGAGAATTCATGTTGCAGGTGTTGTAAAAGTTTGTAATTCCACCTAAATATTCACCTAGCTTTGTCATTTAGATCAGTACCTTCAAATTCTAGAGAATACTGACTAAGTTCCTTGTTGGGATCTACTTGGAATATTTTCACCAAAATACCAGGTACCCAGAACATGAAAATTTTCAAAAGTTTGCCATGCCAAGACCATGTTAAAGTATAAATACTACTTTACATTCAATAAATCATTAAGTGAGAACCATATAATCTACTTGTCCTCCCAATCACTTCCAATATCTCCAAGACTCTTACAACAGGAGGTGCTACCATATCCAAATCTGATCCAGAATATTACCTTCAAGTTTGTCATGAATGTAATGAGTTGGCATAAGAAGGACAACCAGGAAGAATTGGAAAATACTGAGGACAGATGTGCACATGGAGACACCTATGCCTATAGCATCAAGGAGCTAAGCAGCCCCAATCTGTGGGTAATCAGTTAAGTAATGAAAAGTTGTGTTAGGTGCAACATGTAACTAATCTTTATCTGGAAAACTCTACCAAGGTATGCTGGATTTCTCTTGGGCACAAGCCAATTTCTACACCATTCAATATGGAATTCACACAAACAAGAGCCAGAATGCACCTATCAGGGGGACTAGAATCCAGCAGGGGGAAAGAATATATTGGCTAAATACCAAAAATTTCTTTGCAGATATTCCAGATGTATTCATGGCAGAAGTGGTAGCAACCAAGCATATGTTTGCAAGATGTATATGTTACCAGCAATACAAGGTATATGACAACTTTGCAAGCACCACACTAAAAAGCCATAAAGTTGAGGAGATAGAAGTATGTCAATTGCAGCAGGTGTGTGTGTTTGTGAAGGTTAGTAAGCAGGGGGCCATAGTATTTTTTGACTCAAGCAAATGTGAAATATCCAGGTTAGTAGTGGGTAAGCAAATGGAGAGGGGTGATGCTACAGTAGAATATATGAATTGCCCAAGAGGAGGTATAAAAAGGAAATACCATTTAGTAGATTGGTAAAGTGGCATTATACAGAACTAGCCGCAGGCAGCCATACTGTTGTGTTAATCCCTATGAAAAATTATTGGGATGATCCTGTCAAAAGGCTGTCACAAAGTTAATGTCACATGACTGAGAGGTACTAATCTTGTCAGGACACCGTCCAGAGACTTTTGAAAATAATTGCACCCCAAATTTCACAAGAAACTTCATCAAAATTTTTCATCACAACAATATATAAGTGGCTTTTGATTGGTTCCCTGTCAATTTGCTCACTTTCTGATCCCAGACACTCTATTGCCACCTATGTTTGTGTGAATTTATTGGCTATTGCCTCTTTTTCACACTCCTTACTTCCTGACTCAACTGTTTCTCTTACTTTTCATTTGTACAATTTGATTTATTTCAGTTGAAACTTCAGTTGTACCTCAATTGCCAATTGTATTAACCTATACAAGTCTCTATACCCTACGCTAGCATTAAGCCCAACCCCACACTTAACAAGTAACTCCATTAAAATTCACCACTCAATAAGTATTTCTGCTGTAACAGTCTGGTTCCACAACTTTGGCGCAAACCCATTGGCTTTATGCCACTGTTCATTCACTGGTTCCCACACGTCCTGGTCTTTAGCCAGCACTGCAAGGTCTAGCACCTCATCTGCCAGTCTTTGCAATAAATCCTTCCAATATTCCAGTGCGTTTTCTTGAGCACTGCTCTTGAAGAAGCTCTTCTGGCAACCTGACATTTCTTTTCAACTTGTTTTGAGCTCTCAACCATAGTTGCAATGGGCTCCTGTAAAAGTGGCTGGTTTTTATCACTGCCAGGTACTTCACTGCTACTTTGACTGGGTGAGTCTTGAGTGGTACTTGCTTTTTCCTTGATAAATGTTGTGCTGGTGCATCCATGTCTGCCTGCTTGTCCTTAATTGGCACCCTTCCAGCTGCCTGACATCTCTTTAATGCTTGTCTGGAGCTTTTGGCCCTGCTTGTAACGGGCTCTTGAGGAAACCGCTGGTTTTTAGCCATGGCACCCTTGTTCTTTGGCCTTTGATAGTTTCTGCTATTCTTAAGATACTATCTTAGCATACCAATGCTGGCCCAAAATCCATTTGCCCATTTGAATCCAGGATAATGCTCATAGAACAAGTCAAGTGCATTCTGCTTGGCCTTGTGTTCCTGACGGTCCCATGATATGCCGGCCTTAAGGTGATGGCATGCTACACTTCTGACAGCCTCTTGTATATTAGCCCACTCTTCATTGTTCCACTCAATGGCTTCACGGATCTTCAAAGTCTTTTGATTTTTAGGCTTTGGTATAAACACCACATTGTCTCCCTCCCATGCTGTGATAGGTCTTTCTGTGGGCTTTATCTTTGGGCACTGTTGTTGTGCTTCAAAGACTGTATGGTGTTCCTCTGCTGTTACATTGGGAAATGGCGCTGTGGTGGTGTATAGGTCCAAGGGAGAGATATGCCCAACACTTCTCAAGTGTTTTGTGTGTGGGGTGTTTGCTGGGTGCAATAGCCTCTGGCAAAAGCTTGCTAGGAATACTTGGGTTCTGTCTCTAATCTAATGTGAAGGGGAATAAAGCCACAAGCTTGTCAAGGGAAAACTATTGAGCTACAATCCCCAACTTAGTTGGCGTCTTAACAAAAGTATGTGCTGGGTTCAGCATCCTTTCAGATGACAACTTACTAAAGCTTCCAAAGTCAAAACAACTGTAAACTCCACCAGCAGGGACTTGATAAGAATGCGGCTGTGGTCAATAGTTACAAAGACAGAAAGTATCTTTGCCTGCACAAGAACAAACTTGGGAAAGAATCAAATGTAATAAAAGATACCTACTCTGAGTATTCCTCACAAGTAGTGCCTCCAAGGTCAGTTGGCTGTCAGCATGGTTTCCTGGGAGTGTCCTGTGGTCTGCAGTTGGAAGTTCAGGTGGCAGCAGGTAGCAGTGATCACACAAATTCACAAGTTGGTATATTGATAAAAGGGATGATGATTGATTGTTAGGGATAGCCTCACTTATATACTTTTCTTACTGGCTATGTGATTACTAATCATGGAGTTCCAGAAGGTTTTGGATATCAACACAATTCTTAATGACATCCGAATGACCTAAAAATGTTCTAAGTAGGTGCCAGAAGGTTTTAAGAGGCACAGCACATCTAACCAATCAGGAAACAGTACCCTGAAACCTGTGTAACATAGGGATACCATATATGGTATGGAAATGGTAGGGACGTGTTGTGTTGTATTATGATTAGTTTGGGGCTTGTTCTACAATGTAGAGGCTAATCAACAATATACAACAACTTCCAGTATGCTAATACTGAAATAGTTTATTGGGAGTTTGATATACCAATAAAAGATAAAACTTTCACTAATTTCCTCAATCTTAGGCTCAAAATATACTGTAGGCAGTATTTATCACTTCTACAGCAGTGTTCTGACCTTCTGTTGACTAATGGGCTTATTTACTTTTATAGTAACTTTTCCTTATTTGGAAGTCACTTTCCTTTCTGAGAAAATATTTCCTAATAGGGAAATTATGAACTCCCCTTTAACCTAAAGAGGTGTGTTATAGAAGTCTCTAAAGGGTTCTTTAGACCTAAAGGGGTGTCTGAAGGGGTGTCTTTAGAGTAAAGGGGCTTCTTGTAGTCGTCTCTAAAGTGGACTTTACACTAAAGGGGTGCCTAAAGGGGCTTCTTTAGAGTAAAGGGGTTTCTTAAAGGGGTCTCTAAAGGGGTCTTTAGACTAAAGGGGTTTCTTAGAGGGGACTTTTCCAACAGAAAAGTGGTAGTTTCTTGTAGAACTTAGATTGGATTCTTGTGAGCTTTGCAGTCTCTTTACTGATGTAGTACTGATCAAAGTCAGAATACTCAACAGTGCAAGTGATGCAGGGGAAGTCTTATAACCTTTAAACTTGTAATCATCATGTGGAGATTCTGGAAAGAGAGGCTCTCTCTTTATTTTTCAGCTGGGGAAGTCATACATATGAAAATTTTGAAGGATCAAAGCTTTTGGGGTGATTGCGCAAGCAATACACATGATACAAAGCTAAAGTTTTGCAGTGGCGCAGATCAGACATAGGCGCAGCACCTGTGAAAATTCCACGTGATTTGATCTGCTGGTTCAAAAGTTAAATGCAATCAAAGTCACCATAGTAATCCTAGCAATAAGGCATAGTATATATAATAATTGGACTCTTTTGGTCATAACTCCTTAAGTACTGTTTCAAATGAGCTGTGATTTGAAACATTTGTTGGCTACTACATGTTCTGTACGACATAGCATTCTTGGGTGGAATGCTTGTCAGGGTCTGGAGCATTTGTTCCTCAAAGTTGGAAATTCTTGATCTTTCACTTGTGTATTACAACAGCAAAAAGCAAAATAAAGAAATGCGTGCAATATTGGTTTAGAGATATTGTAGTAATGGAATACTTTCCATTACCACAGATGGTGACATGGGTTGATCATGTGTCATGGGTACTGGTGCGGGTACCTGCCTAATATAGAAGTACTTATAGCTAGTAATCTTACATAAAGTGAGGGGTAACTTATGCAATAAGGTAAGCAGGTGTGATAGTCAACCGGCTTATGGGATAGTACTGATTGGGTAAGACAAATGGGATAAAACTAAAATAAGTGTAGTAGAGATATAGGGAAGTAGAAAATAAGGGAATGAGCACATCTGTCAGTGGGTGTCACTGTCACCCCACTACAGCGCAATTCTTGGCTGTGACATTGAGCTACTTGAGTTTCTTCTTTGCAGCATAGATACTGCTTTCTCTACCTGAGATATTGATTGCTCTACACATATTATCCGCTCATCCTGTTTCTGGACTACTTCCTGATTTCTCTGGGCCATTGCATCTATGCTACCAGCCACTGCACCTAATTGCTTCATTAACACTTTGGTATGAGCTGACAACATACTTGCTAATATGGGTGGTGGTGATGTTATCATGGCCACTTGCTGAACTTTAACTGAGGGTACCGCATTTGCTACATTCTCATCTGCCTGAGCATAACAGTCAGCTTGTGGCTCTGCAGAGGTTCTCAATTGCCTACTTGACTGAGAGCCTGAGGAGTCCGCATTGTTACCTTCAATGGGCACACTGTCCACAGGGCCTTTTTTAGATGAAGCCCTGCTTGTTGCACTGAGTGTCAAAGCAAGCTGTTGTCCAACCGTTCTTCTGTTGCCATCAGTGGCGGGGTTTGGTTGAAAACCAGACAACTTTGCTTTATTTTTTGGCAGCATATATATGGAACTGAGTCAAACCAAAGGGGAAAGAGTGTTACATATACGTGTGTATGTGGTGCCACAACTTTATTTATAATGCTTACTATGGCAGGTCGTCATTGAATCTTACATTCATGTAGGTGCAATGTCTCAAATACAAGACTGTCTTAAGTTCACACAAGTATTGACCAAAATGTGATATAATAGCATTACATTGATGAAGGTCAAACTGTTTGCCCCATGGACAAGACTACTTTAACTCAATGCCATAAGAGAAGAGAAAAAAGACCATGTGGCTTTTGTGGCAAGCCTCTTAGCCATGAAGCACACAGAGAGCATAGGAAGTATTACAAGGATCATGGCCAGTGTTTTGCCACCCAAGTCATATTTGATCTTTCATTGGTCACTACTGTACCAACATTTTCTTGCCAGCCAGTTGATACTTCTATATTGGCACCTGGCTGTCTTTGTCACCTTGCGCAAACTGAGTCAGGTAAGTTTGTGACGCCTTTAGGCTCACCTCAGCCTTCTCAATATGGCATGCAGAGTGATAGCTCTAATAAAGAAGGTTCACTGATGGATTTTGAGCCTATCTCCCCTAACAACAGTACCATGTATGAGCCCGGTCAAATCTCTATATGCAATGACACAACACCCGTTGAAACAAATGCCAAGGATACTTTATGGAGCCAAGTGATCCCAGTAATCCATCTACTGGTGAATGATGTAATGTTGTGGCTAGAGAAGTGGCGCGTTTCCACTAATATCAGTAATGGGGGCTTTGAGGATTTATTACTACTTCTTGCAAAAATCATACCGGGATGCAACTTACCATGTACATGGTACAAGTGGACAACCATCATGTGGCTGGCAACATATGATCCAGAGACTGTCCTGATTCCAGCATGTGTTAACAGTTGCATGGCATTCACATCCAAAAATGCTACCATTGCAACGTGTCCAAATTGTCATGAATCCACCATCATTAAGGGAAAACATCATTCACACTCCGGATATATTCCGGTCATACCCCATCTGAGGAAGCTGATGCAGTCCAACAAATATTGCAAAGCTATACAGTACCGCACTCAGTATCAATCAAGCGCAATCATATCCAATATACTTGATGGCAAACATTACAAGCAGCTAAGAAGCAAGGGCTACTTTGAAGGTATGTATGGCCATGCCTTTGCTTTAGCACTTGATGGATTCTCATTAAACAAGTACTCTACCAGCAAATCCTGCAGTCCACTGATTCTCATCAATCTGAATCTGCCACCCATCTTACAGTATCAGAGCAATAAACTGATGGTAGTTGCACTGGTATCTGGGTCTAAATCACCGTCCAACCTGGATAGCTACCTGTATCCATTGCTGAATGAATTTTGTATGCTTTCCAGCGGGATAATGGTAAATGGCCGTCATGTAAAAGCGCATATTATTATCTGCATTGGAGATACCCCAGCCATCAGCAAGATAGCAGGTTTCTCTGGGCACAATGGACGGTATTGCTGTTGAATGTGTGAGATCCAGGGGATTTACTCCATAACTCACACACATTATTATTACCTAAACACCAGCACTAAGAACATCATCTTTCCACCAAGAGAACATACAGAAGTAAGCATGCAATTGCAGCAAAGTTGGCAAGCTATAAGCCATTGGCTGGAATATGGAATCAATTGGAAACCAGAGATACTTAAGGTCAAGGGTATCTGTTGGAGCAAAAGCTTTTCACTGGGAGCAGTACATTTGCGTTCAACAATATCCCTATACTGATGACCAAGTTGTACATGGGGCATTTCAAGCTAAATGAGCCCTTTGAGATACCGGAGAAATTTGAAAGAATTGGCAAGATATTGCAGAGTATCTGCTACCCTAAGTACTTCTCACAGGCTCCAATCAATATTCATACGCATATGCAACAATACAAGTGCAAAGACTGGATGAACTGGATATGTATTTATTCAAGTGGTGTTCTGAAGCCATTCCTACTAAGAGTACATTGGAAGCATTGGGAGCAATATGTGGACAATGTAGGAATATTTATCCAGAAGCAGATCACCAATGCCAACTTGACGCATCTACAGCTGTTGTGTGAGGGGTTTGTGACAGGATTTGAGCGGCTATACTGCAAACATAAAGCTGAGCATGTAGATCTCTGCCACTACTGTATCCATTCTCTACTCCATCTTGCATGGTGTGTGGAGAATATTGGGCCTTGCTTCAACTTTTGGGAGTTTCCTATGGAGCAGATGTGTGGGGAGATAGGAAGATAAGTCAAGTTGCAGGTACTACCATATCCCAATCTCATCAAGAATATTACCTTCAAGTTCATCATGGATGTGATGAGTTGGCATATGGAGGACAGCCAGAAAGAGTTGGAAAATACTAAGGACAAATGTGCACATGGAGACACCTATGCCTATGGCATTAAGAAGCTAAGCAGCCCCAATGCGTGGGTAATCAGTTAAGTAATGCAAAGTTGGGTTGGGTGCAACAAGCAACTAATTTTTATCAGGAAAACTCCACCAAGATATACTGGATTTCTTGTGGTCACAAGTCAACTTCTACAGCATTCAATACAGAATTCACACAAACAAAAGCCAGAGCGCACCTATAATGGGGACTAGAATCCAGCAGGGAGAAGGAATATATTGGCTAAATACCAAGAAGTTCTTTGAGGATATTCAGGAGGTATTCATGGCAGAAGTGGCAACAACCAAGCATTTGTCTGCAAGATGTATATGCTACCAGCAGCACAAGGTATTTGGCAACTTTGCAAGTATAACACTGAAAAGCCATAAAGTTGAGGTGATAGAAGTATGTCAATTTTGGCAGGTGTGCGTGTTTGTAGAGGTTAGTAAGCAGGAGGCCATAGTTTTTTTTGATTCAAACTATATGTGGAATACCCAGGGTAGTAGTGGGTAAGCAAATAAAGAAAGGTGATTCTACAGTGGAATATATGAATTGCACAAGGGGAGGTAGAAAAAGGAAATACTATTTGGTAAATTGGTATGGTAGCATTATACAGAACCAGCAGCAGGCTGTCATACTGCCAAGAAAAAGCCATCAGAGTCTTGCTGTGAGGCCATCAAAATACCATCTAGTTTCTTGCCATATAAGGCAATTGGAAGTCCTGGCCAACTGGATCCACTTGAAATAGTAATAGAGTGCTGAAAGACTGCAACAATGTCATGCAAATATTGTCACAGCACCAATCAAAAATTGTCAAGCTTTATCCCTTTATTTGGCTGTAAAATTTGCAAAACACCGTCATGATCTTGTTATAAGATTGTCAGGAGGGTCACTAATTCCAAGCTGCTGCTATTATGACGGTCTCTAAATGGGATCTTGATGGATGATCTGGATTGGATCCACCTGCCGGACCAAATTAGTTTTCATAGGGTAATGCCTTTGGAGGCTTGTAAAGAGGCCCTCAAAGTACTGCCAAGTTTTTGCCATATAAGGCAATTGAATGTACTGGCTGGTTAGATCCGCTCAAGTAGTTGTAAAGCTCACTAAAACCACAACAATGCCATGCCACCCTTAGCAAAACACCATGCAAACACTGATACATTTTATCAACTTTATTTTGCTGTAAAATCAGCAAAATGCTGTTGTGTCACAAGATTGTGTAAATGTTCATTGATTCCAAGCTGCTGGTATTGTAGCAGTCTCCTGATGGGATCTTGATGGCTGATCTGGATCAGATTCACATTTGGGACCTAATAATTCTTCATATATTCAGCCGCAGGTTCAATATTGGGAGTATTTAGAATTCCTTCCCAGTGGGAATCAGCAGACCTTGTAGAGGGCAGTGGCACTTTATTCTGGCAATTATAAGGCACACGGAGTGAAGTTCCAAGCACTCTCTGACACTGAGAGTAGCATTTTCTGGTTTGGTGGGCCATTTGCAGGAGGTAGGTATAGTAGAACACAGTAGGTATAATACCATCCTGAGCTCAGAGGGGGGAGATATGTATGGCAGACTTGGCTTACATAGGAGAGAATTTTCAGATATTAGAATGTATTGCATTTTATAGAAAGCCAAAAATGGCATGCTTAGCATGAAGCAGAAGCTGCTAAATGAGATAGTTCATCATCTCAGAGTAATAGTAGAGCATACAGCTGGATATCTAAAGAGAATGTGCCCACCAGGAGGTAGATACAGAGGAAAGTTAACTACAATATAAAATAGCACAATAGCTAAAATAGTCAAGATACTTGTTGATGCAGAGTATATTCATGCACCAAGACATCTACTGTGCAAAATGTGTCTGGTGTGTTATCCACAGTGAATAAGCAAGAAAAGTATTATTCTGAGCAACAAAAAAGCATTTGAGCAAAACTACCAGTAATAGTCTCCTACAACTGGCATTAGAGTAGAAACTATAGTGCTGGAGAGTGCTGTAGGGTGCCAGATCATTCCAGCAGTATAAATTAGCTGTCACCATGTGGCACTATCCAATGAGACAAGTCCAACATTATACAAAGTGTGTCTTTGATAGGGGATTCAAAACTTAGCAATAAGCTAGGCAGAATCTCAAGTTTGTGAGTTGCTCGGGTGATAACAAAATGAATACTACATATTGTGTATATTTATTGTGGGTTATTGTTGAGAGGTGGAAGTTCTGCTCTGAAACTGAATAAATAATTTAAAGATCAACTTGACTTTACAAGCATTTCCTTAGCCATGGATGGCATATTTAAAGATGGTCACAGCCATTTAGCCTTGGTATATCCTGCCAAAGTTATATGTTAGACTTTACCCCAGTATTAATATCAAATGCACCAAAGCTAGAAGTGTGTGATTACACCTTTATATTCCACTTACCTAATCACCTTAATCACAATCTATTCATCATCAATTGCCTTGTGCAAGTTTTATTGGGAAATACTTGTAATATTTTACTTTATCAGGTAATCAGAGCATGAGTTTTGCAAGATTTTTAATAGGCCCCCAGATGTTACATACATGTAACTAGGACTACTTTGACTCAGCTTGGACTTCCTTAGACTACAAAGTGCACTGTGACTCATCAAATCTGGAAGTAAGAGCCACTGAATACACATGCTCTTCTAATTACTTTCAGTCCTCACAAGATTTTTGCAGCTCCTTCTTGCTGTGTGTTCCAGCAATGGGCTATGCCCAGGCATAAAATGTATGGTGAGCATTGGGGTTATGCAAAGCAACTAAAACTGATATACATAAGTACAGGATGCATATTTGCATCAACGGAAGAATATACCAGCAGCACTGGAATCTGAGAAAGTCAAGAAGTGTATTAATAAGCTCCATTGGCATGGAGTAGATCACAAACTGCGCAATAATACAAGGAATATGCATCAAGTCCGATGTATTTGTGGGACATCCAACAATCAAAACAAAAGCGGGATTCTTGGGTGGATATCTGCTTGATCGGCATCAGCATCTTTCAGTAAGTACAGTTACTTAATGCCCAACGAATAACCTTTTTCAGAGCACACAGATCGTTTTGGGCAGACAAAGTTTCTGCTGGCTTCTTTTGAGTGCGCGTGAGGCTCTTCTGATGACTGAATAGAAAGGATAGGCAGCACCGCTCACCCTTTGTAACTTGTCATCTCTTTATACCACTTCTGTGTTCCTATTTGATTTGGTGTGCCGCACTTCCAAAAGCATTTGTGCCATCATCTCAAAAGGAAATTAAGGCTTATTGGATCAGTTAATCAAGCTAGGCTATAACAGATCTTTGAAACAGTTAGTCAATATTCCCGGGAAAAACTCAGAAGCGGAGGGGCAGCCGATATCAGCGGGAGAATGAAAGCTATTGGCTATTGAAATTGATGTCGGGAATTGGGAGGCTAATGGCAAAAAAATGCGGGATATACGCTGGCCAATTCCGTTAGTTTTTTGAGCTTGAAGCCGCGCTTCTCTTCCAGTGGTATTCTCAAAGTACCATGTCTACCATGGCAAGACAAAAGCGAAAGTGAAACATCAATGATTTTACAGTCTGGCTTTAGGATTATTTAACCGATTTATTCAGGTATGAAATGCCATTCTTTAGTACATCTTGCCTTCAAGAGACCACCGAAGATGATCACACTAGAACGGGGTACTTTGACCACCCTGCGGATGTTAGGTGCCAGACAACACAGAATTGATCTCCTTCCAAATTCATCAGGGTTATAAAATAGGTTAATCGGGATAAATCGGGCACACGATCTTCATGACTTGGCTGTTCTTGTGCAAGCTAGGAATGGTTTGATGGCAAACCAATTTTGATACAACAACGTCTTAATCACTGTAGATTTGCCCAAGTAGGTGCTACCATCATACCTCTAAGGTCTAATGGTTCAGTCTGTCCGATATAAATCGTATAAAGCTCACACGTAAGCTCACTCGTTAGTACACACCACTTGAGAAATTTTTCTTCGAATATAGCTCTGCAACTATTCATTATTCCAAGGAAGGTGTTATATTCCGCTAAGGCCCATATGAATGCCGGAGATATGAGTATGAGTACTGAAGATAATCACAAAAGACAACGGGTCATTAGAGCATGCGATGGTTGTCGTAGGAAGAAGATACGATGCGATGGTGAACATCCTGAATGTTCAAATTGTCTGTATTGTGGCATAAAGTGTACTTATAACGACATAAAGAAGAAACGAGGACCTCCGAAAGGTTATATAGAAGCGATTGAGAGTAGACTGCACAAAATGGAGCACATTCTTAGTGAGCTCATCCAGAACGATCCACAAATTGCTGATGTTGTTATGCATGAAGTACGGAAACTCGAAGAAAACAGAGATTCCGCTATCAAAACTCCACCCAAAGCCAAGCCACTAGAATTCAGATACGCAAAATTTCCAGGCTCACACGCTCCGGATACTCCATCTGCCAGTGGCACTTGTGTAACCAACACTCCTGCCGTCACAATTGATAAATCCGATGATAGTACGCCCCCTCAGAACTTGCCCACATCAGACAGCCTACTGACTACCCAGCCCGAAATGCATGCCACAACGAGTCAACGCATTACCCTTACTACTGACCCGGAAGTGGAAAAAATTTGGAACAATAGAGATCAGCTGTTGCTAGATGATGAGGGACGAGTAAGACACTGCGGGAAAAGCTCTGGCCTATATTTACTCCAAGACTCACAAAAGTACCAAAATGATATTTTCAAAATAAGACCGCGAGTCACAGCAACTATCAACCGCGTCGATATCAATCCAGATCCTACTGCGCTACCGTCTCCAAATCTTTTTGCTTACCTTGTGGATGTGTACTTTTTGAAAATCAACCCTGTTTTCCCGCTGCTTCACAAAGAGGAGTTCATGGAGCGCCTAAATCAAAATGAACAAGAAATGCCGTATTTTCTCGTGAATGCGATGTTTTCACTTTCTGCCGCCCTAATATCATCCGAGAGCATATTGAACAAGGAGAATCTGGATGCGGAAGGTTTCTTTAAGAAGGCACGGACTTTGTTGGATCAAGCATACAATGCCAGTTCAATAGAGAACGCGCAAGGTTTGGCACTGATGTCCATCTATTACCACCTTTCTCAAGGTGGGATGAAATCGTGGATGTACAGTGGCATGGCCATTAGAATGGCTGAAGACCTCGGCCTGCATCGCGACCCCGATATATGGAACATCAAGCTAACAACAGCAGAGAAGGAAACAAGAAAGCGGACCTGGTGGGTGTGCTACCTGATAGATCGGTTCTCTAGTGTATGCGTAGGGAGGCCTGTGTCTATTGATGACCAGCAGTTTGATACACCGCTGCCATCCTTAACGAACGACGACCTATTGGCAACAGTCGATGTCTCTCCGCGCACCGGGCTATCCTTAAGGCCATTCCATGAGGTGATAAAGCTTCACGAACTGATTGGCCGTATTTTGAGCACCATGTATATAGTTAGAACCCCAAAAACCAGAAACTACCAGAAATTCCGCACGAGTTTAATAGATCTAGATTCTCAGCTTAATGTGTGGTTAAACTCATTGCCAGCTGATCTTGCCTACGTTCCTGCAAACTATGGCACAGGGAATCCACCTAAAAGCCCCACACTTATCTACGCCCATACCTGGTATCACTGTGCATTGATTTTACTACACCGCCCCTTCGTACTGAGACCTGAATCCTCATCTACCTCCCAGTCCTCCTCGTCCCAGATCTGCACGGATGCAGCAAACAATCTGACCAGTATTGTGACCTCATGTGTGAGCTGCCCTGGAGCATCAGAGATAGCTTTATTTCTGCTGTTCCCAATCTTCACTGCGAGCACGATACTTCTTTTACAAGCAAAGTCGTCCGATCAACGGATTGCCAATTTGTCACGAGCTAGCTTATTCAAGAACCTAGAAACGCTCAAGCAAATCCGAGAGCGATGTGGGTATGCTGGAAGATATTACACCATTCTGTCTGACCTAATAGTGGAAAGTAATGTCACTCCCAAGCAAGAAACTGGTGTTGAGTCATCGACCATTGATTCGCAATCAGCCAGGCCCGATGACATCTATAGGGATCAGTCGCGTGCTAGAATCCAGCAAAATCAATACTTGCTAGGTCTCATCCTAAAAAATGATGACTTAGTAAGAACACCCCTTTATCCTACAAGCCTTACCATGGGGTTTTCAGGTATACCTCCCTACGTAGAAGGTGCTTTTAAGGTTATTGAAGAACGTACCTCGCCCAACTTGGATATCATAGCTACTTTGGACCCGTATGCCATACCCGGAGCCTTTGAACAAGCCAAAAATAGTGGCATTCTAGGCACCAGTACGCTCAATCCTGCATTGTTCGTCCCCAACACAACTGGAATCAGGGGGAAATTCGACGATACCACCTCCAGAGCTCATGGGATGGGCTCCAATTTCAATGAGTGGAACGATTACATTATTCAATGTGTTGCAACGGCCATAACTAACCCATTTGACCGTGGACCCACGACAAGCAGCACAGCAGAGGCAACCACCAATTTCTCATCAGTACTTGATGGATGCACTTTCACATCCACCTATCCATACACTTATAGGCCTACTATTGAATCTGGCCTTCAATCTTCCTCTTCCTTAAGGAACACTAGACCCATGAGCACACTTCAAACAACTGAATATGTTTCTGGTGCCGAGTTGGCAATCGCCTACGATCTTATCAGCCATTAGAGTAGTGATTGCAAATATCCTTGGAAGCCTGTGCGCTCAATGTGTCTCTGTACGCTTTGTATATATATACGTCACATACCAATCTTGTTGGAGTCTTCGCAGTGTAAAATCTAATTGATCTTATTTTATGTTAAATATGCCCATACGCAGAACCCATGACCGGCCCTCTACAACAACGTAATGTAAAATATACCAGCCCCCAAAGACATTCCCAGTATGGGCAATAAGAGATTCTCAAATAGCTGGCAAAATTGGTATGCTGGGCCCCGAACCTAATTAGGGATTCTCAAATGACAAGTATGAAGTGTATGGTGAAGCCATCAATAATAGGAAAGAGTACTGGCTGTGGACCCACAACAACCCCAGTGGAGACAAACATGAATCTTGTAGCTTCTCTAAATAGATATATTGGCTCACTCCCTCCCCCCAGCCAAACATTGATAGATCACCCACCATCTCCCTCGGAAAATACTAGTACCACCAACCAACTATGTTTCCGGTGCCGAGTGTGCTATGGTTGGTGACCTTATCTGCCTTGCTGTTGGGAAACGCCTCTATAGTAGATTTCTATAGAAATAAACATCAGGATCTATCTATCTGGTATTCCCATATTCATATAGAACATGTAAATATTACCAACTTGGGTTGAAAAAGATGATTTGATATGTTTGCCAAATTGGTTGGACTGGAATACTGTGACCCGTAAACCAAGATTCGATTGCAAGTTGCCGTTTTTATCTGCGATTTCTAGGCCAGTATTACGTTGCGGATAGCTGATGTTACGCGTAACTGTTGTTGCTGCGATATTAGCCTGTGTCAAAATCTCGGATATTAGTGTGGAGCTTTCTTTGGGGCTGTAAAAGCTGAGAAGTAAGAGGATATGAAGTTACATACGTACCTGTCTAAAATCCATTTTAATAGTAATATTTATGAGCACCATTGGCGATCAACCGTTTGGCCATAAGAACCTGAGAAGGTGCGTCCTAGTACTCATACAAATTTTTAACGGATTTATTCATAATTGAAAGTTCAAGGGGGTGATTTTTTCATGGAAGATCTGTAAGATGATATCAACGCTGGAAACAACTTGTTCTTTAGGAATGTTGTTGACCGTGTCAGTAATGGTACTGCTGTAAATATTTTTGGCAAATTGGCAATATCCTTGGCGAACGTTCGTAACATCTTTGTATTTAAGATTTGGATTTTTGTACATAATAGATCGTTTTTTGGTCATGAGAATAATTTTGTCATAATATTCTTCAAAGTTGGGAGCCATGGGTTGAGGGTGCATACTTGTAACATCTTTGCAGATTGTGTGACACGATTGTATATAATCGGGTCATGCATGAATCTGTATCACCGTAGATAACTTTAACCGGGTAATTACTGGATATATGAGTGACCATCAGGTCCAGATATCTCTCCCCATTCGGGTAATGGATTTGGCGCGATCGAAATCAAAATATTTGGATTTTTTAAATGCCATAATGCCGTAGCAATTGTTGGAGCAGATTTTAAGTGTGTTTTGTGTACGATCTGAAATAAGCTATGTGTATATATCTTTTTCGTCGCGTTATCTTGTTTTAAATTTGTTCTCTTTGTGTATGTCCATCAAATTTGCAAAAAGACCAGAAGTGTACCAATGGCGAGTGTAAATGTTTATGCCCATAGGTATACATGTTAAAGCCGCAGGAGTACATATTTTGCTTATCTTAGCATTTAAAATAAATTAAGATGTTTGTCAAATATTGCATGGGTTTTTCAAAATGTATACAATGCTTTAGTATGGGAAAGCCTAGAGATTATATGCTGCCATTGGATTAAATATGCACTATGAAGGTGGTTCTTGTACTTCTAAAAGGCCTTGGAAAATCTATGCTTGCAATGTGCTCTGAATGATCCCAGGAACATGTTCACAAACCCCATGATAAGAAATCAACTCAAAGCCACAGAGTACTGTTATATTTTTAGCTGAACTCCAGCTTTCTCTAAGCCCACAACTCTGTTGTAAGAGTCTTGGATATATTGGTAGTGATTGGGAGGACAAGTTGATTATGTGGTTTTCACTTAATGATTTATTGGATGTAAAAGTGGTATTTATACTTCTACATAGTCTTTGCATAAGAAACATGAGAATGATTAAGAAAGGTCCCAAGAATATGTGTGCAAAGTTTGAGGCTGTTTGGATAGCTTTGAGAATTTTCATGTTCTGGGTACCTGGTATTCTGGTGAAATATTTAAGTAAATCCCAACAAGGAATTTGGTTAGTATTCTCTAGAATTTGAAGGTAATGACCTAAGTGACTAGGTTAGGTGAATATTTAGGTGGAACTACATATTTTTAAAACACTCCTACTTAGCTAAATGCTCATACTGACTAGTCCTAATTTTGACCTAAGATATTCAAACTTGTCACTAGCTAATGATTTAGTAAATATGTCTGCAATCATTTCATCTGAAAGATGGTAAGCTAAGCTAAGCTAAGTTACTCTCTATAGCTTCATGTATAAAATGATGTCTAATATATATGTGCTTAGTTCTAGCATGAAAATTTGGTTTTCTACCTAATTGTATACATCCCTGATTGTTTTGAAATAAAGTAATAGGCATTTTTTGACATAGGCCTAAATCTGTAAAAAGCTTTCTTAACCATATTGCTTCTTTTCTAGCTTCACAGGCTGCCATATATTCTGCCTCTGTGGTACAAAGTGCCACAGTTGGTTCCTTTCATGAATTCCACAAAATTGTTCCTTGACAGTAAGGAAAGGTGTATCCTGTGGTGGATCTTCTATCTTCTGAATTTTGTCCCCAATCAGCATCAGAGCATCCCATAAGATCTTGTTCTGAATCCGTATTGGAGTACCTTAAGTAGATATCAGCAGCTCCTTTTAGGTATCTAAAAATCTGCTTAACTGCTGCAATATGATCAGATCCATAGTTCTGATTATGTTGTCTGACAACTCCCACTGAATATGAGAAATTGGGACATGTTACAAGCATGCTGTACATCATACTGCCAGCCATAGACTGATAAGAAAAGTCAGGGCTTTCAGATGGCACCAAGCTCTCTTGATTTGGTTGAGTTTTGACCAAATTGAGGTTTGTCACCATCGGGGTAGCTGCCAGTTTACAGTCTTCCATTTAGTACTTCTTTAGTGTATCTTGAAAATGGTTTGATTGGCTTAGGAGGATAGTATAGGTATCTTTGTCTATTGAGAACTCTATCCCTAAGTAGTAGCCTAGTCCTCCTAGATTGGACATCTTGAACTCTTTATATAGGCAGGATTCAGTCTCTTCCAATGTTTTTAGGTTATTAGCAGCTATAATACAATCATTCACAATCCAGATAATAGAGCTGGATTTGCTCTCTCTGGCTTGTAGTATATATTATAGTCAGAATTACTCCTTTAAAATTCAAAGACTCCAAATAAGAATCTATCCTGCAATTCCAGGCTTTTGGTGACTGTTTGAGACCATGAAGAAATTTTTTAAGCTTGTAGACCAAATGGGGTCATCTTTGTCCACAAGCCCATCAGGCTGGTCTATAAACAGGTCCTCATGGAGTTTTCCATTCAAAATGCAGATTTTACATCCATTTGATGTATAAAAAACTTATATTTGGCTGCAATGGCCAATATTAATCTGATTGAATTTAACTTGGCTATCAGTGTAAAGGTCTTAATATAGTCAGTCCTTTTGTTTAAGATCATCCTTTGGCCACAAATCTTGCTTTGTATCTTTCAATTATACCATCAGCCTTGTATTTTGTCTTTAAGACCAATCTGCATCCATTTGATTATTGGTTGATTGGCAATTTGACTAAGTCCCAAGTTTGATTTTCATCAGGGCCTGATATCCCTCAGTTATTGCAGATCTCCAAAAGCTTTGTCTGAGGGCTACTTAGGGCCTACTTTGCAGTTTGGGGCTCAGCAATATGGACTGAATAGGCATAGGCTAAGTTTATACCCCTCATTGATATGATAATATGGGCTATTTCTTTTCCAGTTGGATCTCTGGGCATTTGATACTAGCATGCTCACTTCTTGGATATTCCTGGGCACTGATTCAGGCTGGATCATGTTTGTAGAGTCCCCTGGAGTATAAAAGGTTTCATTGTTTTGCTCTGATTCAATGCTGATTGTTGGTGGACTTGAGATCAAATTTTTGTCATCATCTGATGTCATTTAATGTGAGAATTTTGAACCTTCATCTATCAACAAATCCCCATTAATGATCAGCCTCTTTACTTTGGTATTGCAGAGTCTGTATGCCTTACTCATTGCAGTAGCCCAAAAATATGCATTCTACACTTTTTGGCACAAGTCTCAACTTACTTCCAAGCAGTTTCATGGAATATACTATGCACCCAAATATTCTTAGATGTTCTGCACTTGGTCTGTATCTATACCATGATTCAAATGGAGTAAAATTACTAAGTATTCTGTTAAAGCTCCTATTTTAAGGTAATCAACTGTGGCAACTGATTCCACCCAAATATCATAAGATAAACAGATCATGAATCATGGATCTTGCAGTATCAATTGTAGATTGGTTTGCATATTCTGCTACTTCATATTGCTGTGGAGAGTATGGTACAGTAGTCTTTTATCTTATCCCATGAATTTTGCAGAGTTGGATGAGCAGTTTTGAGGTA
The DNA here is from genome assembly GCA_002104905.1 of Basidiobolus meristosporus CBS 931.73. Lineage (NCBI taxonomy): Eukaryota > Fungi > Basidiobolomycota > Basidiobolomycetes > Basidiobolales > Basidiobolaceae > Basidiobolus > Basidiobolus meristosporus. The sequence continues at coordinate 24,545 of MCFE01000941.1, forward strand.
TATTCTCCACCATTGTTGGAGCATATTTTGTTGATTCTTTCACCAGTTTCTCCCTCCACCATAGCTTTGAACTCCCTGTACTTAGGCAGTGCTTTTTCCTTCCTCTTCATGAAGTAGACCCATGGGTATCTTGTTAAATGATTAATAAAAGTGATCAAATACTTCATCCTGCCTAAGGATAAATTTGGCATCAGTCCACACAGATCTGAGTGAGTTAG
>MCFE01000942.1:0-24731 GCA_002104905.1 Basidiobolus meristosporus CBS 931.73
TAGATCTCCAGGCATTTGATACTGAAATGATCACTTCTGGGATATTCCTGGGCACTGATTCTGGCTGAACCATGGTTGTAGAGTCCTCTGGAGTGAAAAAATTTTCATTGTTTTGCTCTGATTCAATCCTGACAATTAGGTGAATCTGAGATCAGATTTTTGTTGTCATCTGATGTTATCTTTTGTGAAAATTTTGAGTTTTCATCAATCAACACATCCCTGGACTTGATTAGCTTCTTTGCTTTGGTATTTTAGAGTCAGTATGCTTTAATCTCATTGCAGTAGCCCAAATATATGCATTTTACACTTTTTGGCTCAAGTTTTGACTGAATTCTGGGCAGCTTCTTGGCATATGCTGTACACCCAAATATTCTTAGATGTTCTGCACTTGGTCTGTATCCATACCATGCTTCAAATGGAGTAGAATCACAAAGCATTCTGTTATAACTTCTACTTTTAAGATAAACAGCAGTGGCAACTGATTCTGCCCAAAAATCATAGGATAGCTTTTAAACATGGATCATAGATCTTGACATATCAATTATTGATCTGTTTGCACATTCTGCTACTCCATTTTGCTGTGGGGAGTATGGTACAGTAGTCTCTTGCTTTATCACATGAATTTTGCAGAAGTGGATGAAGAGTTTTGAGGTATATTCTCCACCATTGTCAGAGCATTTTTTTTTGATTTTTTCACCAGTTTCTCTCTCCACCATGGCTTTAAACTCCCTGCACTTAGAAAGAGCTTTCTCCTTTCTCTCCATGAAGTAGACCCATGTGTATCTTGTATAACCATCAATAAATGTGACTAAATACTTCATCCTGCCTAAGGATAAATTTTGCATAGGTCCACACAGATCTGAGTGAATTAGATCTAATTCTGCTTAGTTTTGATTAACCCAGAGCTCTTGAACAATTGTCCGGCTTGTTTCCCATATATGCAGGCTTCACAGTGCTCCAAATTAGCTGGGGGATCAATTTTTACTCCAGAAATTAGCTGATCCTTGATTGTTTTCTGCAAATAATCAAAATTAATGTGCCCAAATCTCCTGTGCCAAAGCATTGGTGTTTCTTCATTTAAGTTACTTTTATTGGCTTCCAGATATGATGGAATAAAAGTCAACTTGTATAGATTCTGATCTCTGACACCCAAAGCAATATGGGCACCATTTTGATGAGTGATCTTGCATCCAGAATTGTCAAAGCTGAAACTGAGTCCTGCTGCAGTTCCCTTGCTTACAGAGAGTAGGTTCTTGGCTATTTCTGGTACATAGAGTACTTCTCTGAAAGTCAGTGTATGGCTTCCTTTACTGCTTATTATGTTTACTTGGAGAGTTCCTTCTCCCACTGCATCAAGTGTTCTATTGTCACCCATGAAAACCTTCTTAATTGGAATTTCTTGATATTAGGTAAAAAGCTCTTTTTGGTGTGTAAGTGTTGAGAAGCTCCAGAGTCAATATACCATGTCTGAGAATCCTTGTTTGTGGTCATATTTAGTGCAGATATGAATAGTCTATCATCAGTTGTTGCAGCATTTCCATATTCTGGCTTCTTTTACTGATAATCTCTCCTTTTGAGGCACCGGTCTGATGTGTGTCCTTTCCTTTTGCAGTAGTTGCAAAATAGGTTGCTTTTGCCTTTGTAAGGTCTTGGGTACCTCCTTTGTTGGTGATCATTGCTTATTAAAGCATTTTCTTCTTCCTTCTTATTGGCACTTGATTTTCTTAATTCTTCATCCAGGAGCCTTCCATATATATAATTTAAGGTCAAATCTTCAGTTTTGGACTCTAGGGCTTATACAAGGCCCTGAAACATGTCTGTTAGGCTATTCAGGATGGTAACTATCACATCCTCATCAGTAGTTGGTACGCCCACAGATTCCATTTCATCTACCAGCAGGGTAGTTCTATTAGTTAGATTTTTCATTTCTTCTCCTGGCAGCATCTTTGTAGTAAAGAATTTTTGTCTCAGATACATTTTCTTAGCAGCTGAACATGACTGGTAGGTGTCTTCTAATGCCTTCCAGGCATTCTTTGCCATTTTTGCTCTTGAGCATTGAATTAGCAATTTGTCTTTAACATTAAGGCATATGCAGTTAAAGACACTTTGTTCTTTCTTCTGGTACTTTAAGGCTTCCTCTCCCACATTTTTAGGAGGGCATTCTTCTCCAACAACAATGTCCCAAAGGCCTCTTGCTTGCAGCAGCATCTCCATCTTCACCTTCCACACTTGGTAGTTAGATCCATCCAACTTTTCAGCAGAGGGAAAGATTCCAGTAGTAGCAGTAGTAGACATTGCCAAGAGTGACAGCTTGGGGCTTATAACCTGTTGTAAGAGTCTTGGAGATATTGGAAGTGATTGGGAGAACAAGTAGATTATGTGGTTTTCATTTAATGATTTATTCAATGTAAAAGTAGTATTTATACTTTTATATTGACTTGGCATTACAAACACATAGAATAGGTTAAGGAGGGTCCCAAGTGCATGTGTGCAAATTGTGGGGCTGTTTGGACAACTTTGAGAATTTTCATGTTCAGGGTACCTGGTATTTTGGTGAAAATATTCTAAGTATATCCCAACAAGGAATTATGGTCAGTATTCTCTAGGATTTGAAGGTGATGATCTAAGTGACTAAGTTAGGTGAATATTTAGGTGGAAATACAAATTTTTACAACATGTAATGCTAGGACCATGCAAAAGTATAAATACTGCTTTTACATTTCATAAATCATTAAGTGAAAACCACATAATCTATTTGTTCTCCCAATCACTTCCAGTATCTCCTAGACTCTTACAACAATTAGCAAGTATGTTGTCAGCTCATATCAAAGCACTAATGAAGCAATTAGGTGCAGTGGCTGATAGGATAGATGCAATGGCCCAGAGAAATCAGTAAATAGTTCAGAAACAGGATGAGTGGACAATATGTGAGGAGCAATCAATACCCCAAGTAGAAAATGCAGTATCTTTGCTGCAAGGAAGTAACTCAAGTAGCTCAATGTCACAGTCAAGAATTGGGCCTTTTCCTAATGTAACAGCAGAGGAACACTGTACAGTCTTCAAAGCACAACAACAGTGCCCAAAGATAAAGCCCACAGAAAAACCTATAACAGCATGGGAGGGAGACAATGTGGTGTTTATACCAAAGCCTAAGAGTCCAAAGACATTGAAGATTGGTGAAGCCATTGAGTGCAATAATGAAGAGTGGGCTAATATTCAAGAGGGCATCAGAAGTCTAACATATCATTACCTTAAGGCCAGCAAGGCATATTTTCCACCATTGTTAGAGCATATTTCTGAATTTTGTCACCAGTTTCTCTCTCCACTATGGCTTTAAACTCCCTGAGCTTAGACAGAGCTTCTTCCTTTCTCTCCATGAAGTAGATCCATGTGTATCTTGTATAATCATCAATAAAAGTGATTAAATACTTCATTCCGCCTAAGGATAAAATTTGCATAGGTCCACACAGATCTGAGTGAATTAGATCTAATTTTTTCTTAGTTTTGAATAACCCAGAGCTCTTGAACAGTTGTCTGGCTTGTTTTCCATATATGCAGGCTTCACAGTCCTCCAAAGTAGCTGGGGGATCAATTTTTAATCTTGTTTCCCATATATGCAGGCTTCACAGTGCTCCAAATTAGCTGGGGGATCAACTTCTACTCCAGAAATTAGCTCATCTTTGATCATTTTGCGCAAAAAATCAAAATTGACGTGCCCAAATCTCCTGTGCCAAAGCATTGGTGTTTCTTCACTTAAGTTACTTTTATTGGCTTCCAGATATGATGGAATATAAAGCAACTTGTATAGATTCTGATCTCTGATACCCAAAGCAATATAGTCACCATTTTGATCAGTGATCCTGCATCCAGAATTGTCAAAGCTGAAACTGAGTCCTTATGCTGTGGCCTTACTTACAGATAGTAGGTTCATGGCTATCCCCTATGAAAAATAATTTGGTCCTGCAGGTGGATCTGATCCGGATTAGCTGTCAGGATCCCGTTGAGAGACTGTCATTATACCAGCAGCTTGGAATTAGTGACCCTCATAACAATCTTATGATGGGATAATGACAGTGTTTTGCTAATTTTACAATCAAATAAAGGGATAAAACTTAACAATATTTTATTGGTGCTGCAACAATATTTGCATGGTATTGTTGAGGTCTTTTAGTGCTCTATAACTACTTTAAGTGGATCCAGTCAGCCAGGACATCCAATTGCTTTATATGGCGCAAAACTTGATGGTATTTTGACAGCCTCACAGCAAGACTCTGATGGTATTATATTAGCAGTGTGACAGCCTACTGCTGGTTCTTTATGATGCTACCATACCTATTGACCAAATAGTATTTTCTTTTTCTACCTTCCCTTGTGCAATTCATATATTCTACTGTAGAATCACCCCTCTTTATTTGCTTACCCACTACTACCTTAGGTATTCCACATATAGTTCAGATCAAAAAAACTATGACCTCCTGCTTACTAACCTCTACAAACACACACCCTTACCACAATTGACATACTTCTATCACCTCAACTCTACAGCTTTTTAGTGTGATACTTGCAAAGTTACCATATACCTTGTAGTGCTGGTAACATATACATCTTGCAAACATATGCTTGGTTGTTGCCACTTCTGCTATGAATACCTCCTGAATATCCGCAAAGAACTTCTGGGTATTTAGTCAACATATTCATTCTCCCTTCTGGATTCTAGTCCCCCTTATAGGTGTGCTCTGGCTTTTGTTTGTGTGAATTCCATATTAAATGGTGTAGAAGTTGGCTTGTGACCATGAGAAATATGGCATACCTTGGTAGAGTTTTCCTGATGAAAGTTAGTTGCTTGTTGCACCCAACCCAACTTTGCATTACGTAACTGATTACCCATGCATTGGGGCTGCTTAGCTTCTTAATGCCATATGCATAGGTGTCTCCATGTGCAAATTTGCCCTTGGTATTTTCCAACTCTTTCTGCTGTCCTCCTTGTGCCAACTCATCACATCCATGACAGACTTTAAGGTAATATTCTTGATGAGATTGGGATATGGTAGTACCTGCAAATTGACTTGTCCTCCTATTTCCCCACACATCTGCTCCATAGGAAACTCCCAAAAGGTGAAGCAAGGCCAAATATTCCCCACACACCATTCAAGATGGAGTAGAGAATGGATACAGTAGCAGCAGAGATCTATGTGATCAGCTTTATGTTTGTAGTACAGCTGCTCAAATCTTGTCACAAACTCCTCACACAACAGCTATAGAAGCATCAAGTTGGCATTGGTGATCTGCTTTGGGATAAATATTTGTACAATGTCCACACATGACTCCCAATGCTTCCAATGTACTCTTGGTAGGAATGGCTACAGAGCACCACTTGAATAAATACATATCCAGTTCATCCAGTCTTTGCATTGGTATTATTGCATATGCATATGAATATTAATTGGAGACTGTGAGAAGCACTTAGGGTAGTGGATACTCTGCAATACCTTGCCAATTCTTTCAAATTTCTCGGGCATCTCAAAGGGCTCATTTAGCTTGGAATGCCAAATGTACAACTTAGTCATCAGTATAGGGATATTGTTGAAAAGCAAATGCATTGCTCCCAGTGGAAAGCTTTTGCTCCAACAGGTACCCACTATCTTAAATATCTCCAGTTTCCAATTGATTCCATATTCTGGCCAATGGGTTATAGCTTGCCTACTTTGCTGCAATTGGATGCTGACTTCTGTATGTTCTCTCTGTGGAAAGATGAGATTCTTAGTGCTGGTGTTTTGGTAATAATAATGTGTGTTAGTTATGGTGTAACTCCCCTGGATCTCAGACATTTAATAGCAATACCATCCATTGTGCCTGGAAAAACCTGCTATCTTGAAGATGGCTGGGGTATCTCCAATGCAGATGAAAATATGCACTTTTACATGACAGCCATTTACTTTTAGCCTGCTGGAAAGCAGACAAAATTCATCCAGCAATGGATACAGGTAGCTATCCAGTTTGGACAGTGATTTAGGCCCAGATACCAGTGAGACTACCATCAGATTATTGCTCTGATACCGTAAGATAGGTGGCAGATTCAGGTTGATGAGAATCAGTGGCCAGCAGGATTTGCTGGTAGAGTACTTGTTTAATGAGAATCCATCAAGTGTTAATGCAAAGGCATGGTCATACATACCTTCAAAGTAGCCCTAGCTTCTTAGCTGTTTGTAATGTTTGCCATCAAATATATAGTATATAATTGCGCTTGATTGATACTGAGTGCAGTATTCTATAGCTTTGCAATATTTGTTGAACTGCATCAGCTTCCTCAGATGGGGTATGACTAGAATATATCTGGAGTGTGAACAATGTTTTCCCTCAATGGTGGAGGATTTGTGACAGTTTGGACATGTTGCAATGGTAGCATTTTTGGATGTAAATGCCATGCAACTGTTAACACATGCTGGAATCAGGACAGTCTCTGCATCATATGTTGCCAGCTGCATGATGGTTGTCCACTTGTAACACATAAATGGTAAGTTGCATCCCAGTATGACTTTGGCAAGAGGTAGGAATAAATCCTCAAAGCCCCCATTACTGATATCAGTGGAAACACGCCACTTCTCTAGCCACAACATTACATCAGTCACCAGTAGATGGATTACTGAGCCCACTTGGCTCCATAAAGTATCCTTGGCATTTATTTCAACAGGTGTTGTCTCATTGTATACAGGGATTTGACTGGGCTTATATGTGGTACTGTTGTTAGGGGAGATAGGCTCAAAATCCATCAGTGAACCTTCTTTGTCAGAGCTCTCACTCTGCATGCCATATTCAGAAGGCTGAGGTGAGCCTAAAGGTGTCACAAGCTCACCTGACTCAGTTTGCACAAGGTGACAAAGATAGCCAGGTGCCAATATAGAAGTATCAACTGGCTGGCAAGATAATGTTGGTACAGCAGTGACCAATGAATGGTCAAATATGACTTGAGTGGCAAAACACTGGCTGTGATCCTTGTCATACTTCCTATGCTGTTGGTGTGCTTCTTGGCTAAGAGGCGTGCCACAATAGCCACATGGTCTTTTTTCTCTTCTCTTACAGCATTGAGTCAAAGTAGTCTTGTCCATGGGGCAAACAGTTTGACCTTCAACAACATAATGCTACTATATCACTTTTTGGTCAATACTCATGTGAACTTAAGACAGTCTTGTATTTGAGACATTGCACCTACTTGAATGTAAGATTCAATGATGACCTGCCATAGTAAGAATTATAAATAAAGTTGTGGCATCACATACCCACGTATATGTCACACTGTTTCCCCTTTGATTTGACTCACTTCCATATATATGCCACCAAAAAATAAAGCAAAGTTGTCTGGTTCTCAACCAAACCCCACTGCTGACAGCAACAGAAGAATGGTTGCACAGCAGGTTGCTTTGACATTCAGTGCAACAAGCAGTGCTACATCCAAAAAAGGCCCTGTGGACAGTGTGCTCATTGAAGGTAATAATGCGGACTTCTCAGGCTCTCAGTCAAGTAGGCAATTGAGAACCTCTGTGGCACCACAAGCTGACCATTATGCTCAGGCAGATGAGAATGTAGCAAACACAGTACCCTCAGTTGAAGATCAGCAAGTGGCCATGATAAAATCACCACCACCCAAATTAGCAAGTATGTGGTTAGCTCATACCAAAGCATTAATGAAGCAATTGGGTGCAATGGCTGTTAGGATAGATGTAATGGCCCAGAGAAATCAGTAAATAGTCCAGAAACAGGATGAGTGGATAATATGTGTAGAGCAATCAATATCCTAGGTAGAGAAAGCAGTATCTTTGCTGCCAGGAAGGAACTCAAGTAGCTCAATGTCACAGCCAAGAATTGAGCCATTTCCTAATGTAACAGCAAGGAACACTGTATAGTCTTCAAAGCACAACAAGAGTGCCCAAAGATAAAGCCTACAGAAAAACCTATCACAGAATGGGAGGGAGACAATGTGGTGTGTATACTAAAGCCTAAAAATCCAAAGACATTGAAGATTTTTGAAGCTGCTGAGTCCAATAATGAAGAGTGGGCTAATATTCAAGAGGCTGTCAGAAGTCTAGCATACCCTCACCTTAAGGCCAGCATAACACGGGCCCATCAGGAACTCAAGGCCAAGCAGAATGCACTTGACTTGTTCCATGATCATTATACTGAACTCAAACAGGTAAACAAGTTTTGGGCCAGCATTGCCATGCTAAGAAAATATGTTAAGAGTAGCACAAACTATCAAAGGTAGAAGAACAGTTGCAACTTCAGAAGTGATTTGGATATCAGGAACTTATCAAGGAATTGTGATAATAGTTGAACTGTTGTTTTTTCATAAAGAAGCTCAGTATTTATACCTTAGTAGAAGTAATGCAGCTGTAACACTAAGTAAGGAGGGTTTGTTGACATTTAGGTGCATTCTGTAAAAGTTTCAGGGTTGGTACATAATGTTTGGTAAAAGTGTTAATATGATCTTAAGTATAGGGGAATTATCATAGGATTGTAGATCTGAAGCAAGTGGCAATGTTAGGGCTGTAAGTTAGTCCTACTGTGACCTAGACTAGTTCAGAGCTGTTAAGTAAGCTTTTAGCTGCTGAATGATACCAAATATCTAATATTTCATCACTCCCCCTCAGCTAAATAATCTCTTGATCCTAATTCCTCTCTGATATTCTGAAATTGTTGCCTAGCTAGTGACATTGTCAATATATCTACCACTATTCTATCATTTGGGCAGGAAACTAACCCTACTAAGTTATCTTCTACAGCTTCCCTCACAAAGTGGGGCTATATATATATGTGCTTAGTTCTGGCATAATTTGTGGAATTCCTAGCAAATGAAATACAACTTTGATTATCCTTGTACATATATGTTCCTTCATCTGAGTTAAAACCCAAGTCTTTGAATAGTTTATGTAGCCCTATAGCCTCCTTAGCTGCTTGACAAGCAGCCATATACTCAGCTTCAGTTGTAGAAAGGGCCACAGTTGGTTGTTTCTTGCAATACCAAGTAATAGCTGCACCAGCATAAAGAAATACATACCCAGTGGCAGAGTATCTGTCTGTCAGATCCATACCCCCTTCTGAGTCACTGTAACCATCAAACTTTGGCCTATTTGCTGCTCCAGAGTATTCCAGTACCATATTTATGGTACCTTAAAGGTATTTGAAATTTGCTTAACTGCTATAATTTGAATTAATCCATAATTCTACATGAATTGACTGACTATTTCAACTACCACTACAATATCTGGACATGTAGACACCATCAACTACACCAGGCTACCAACCATTGATTGATAGGGAAAGTTTTGGTCCATATTTAAGCCATTATCACCTAAAACTGGCTGAGATTTGCGCAATTTTAGATTATTGTCCATAGGGGTAGCTGTAGGTTTGCAATTTTCCATTTTGAAGCATCTAAGAATGTCCCTGGTGTACTTAGACTGACTCAGCACAACTTTCTGCGTAGGTATGTCAAATTTCACTTCAATTCCAAGAAAATAGCCTGGTTTTCCAATATCTTTCATCTCAAACTTTCTGAAAAGATCTGATTTTGACTGTTTAAGTGCCTCCTGGTCACTTGTAGATATCATTAGGTTGTCCACATAAAGAACTAGGATAATTACACCCTTTTTAAGCTGTTTCACATATATACTGTGATCTGCAGTGCTACAAATGAACCCAATAGACTTATTCCATTGTACCATGGCAGGGTGCGCGGCGCAATCTGTGGTTGTAAAGAACAATTGGGCGCAATATTAAAGCTACCAGAAGGCAGGATTGTTCTTGGACAATTTTGCACTGTGAGGGACAATCTCACACACTATGGCATAATCCAACACAATGAGGTTGGCACAGATGATCATGCCAACTTGTAATGTTTGTATCATGTGCATGATTGGATACCACTATTTTGGCAGGTAAAATCCGGTATTTGGATATGTTTCTTTAATGTAAATGGAAATAAATGTGTATCACACTATAAACTACACTGATACTTACCATATTGGTTACCACTGTTCCAATTGGATGGTATCTCAGTGGTTAATTGGTCCAAAAGTATCATGAAGCTGGCAGCCCCCAATTGGGTCATTGACTACTAAGCAAGCTACCTGATTTGCCATCAAATATCCCATTTTGCCCATTGAACAAGTAAGTCCTTGATTCTAGTGATTGGACAAGGTGTCATAGCTAGCACGTGAGCAATTGGGTAGGTGCAAAACAGATTCAATAGCTGCACTGGTATTACAGATGATGTATATATATGCAGGGTGTTTATTTATAGGGGTTCTGTCTCAAATATGAGACAACCTTGACATTACTTATATCAAAAATTTGATGATCGCTGATTTGCAATGGCGCGATTCAGATCGCAAAAAAAATGGGTTGTTGGGATCATTACAAATAATAGCAATTCAAAGCAATTGCATCATCTTCTCCTGGGTTTTTTTCTCACAGGGATTACTACTGAAGCATTTGGTAGTAACTCACTTTGCACACCTATACTACTTCCTGGCTGACTATCATCTTGGCTACTTGTGTATTTGTAGTCAGTATTTTGCCTCCTAGTTGATGAGTGCAATGCTGCAGCTTGGCCGTGCTAAATTGCTCCAGCTGAACTAACTGAACCGGCTTGGAGTGCCACATGCTGACACGTTCTTTTACTTGCCAGGGGCTCTGGTGGTTGAGGCACTTCATGTTGGCCATCATCAGTCAGTTCACCAGAAGTAGCTTGCTGATGGTCAGGCGGAACGGCATGTGCAGGCATGCCTTGACGCATTGAGATAGCCCTTGGCTGAGTTTGATGTGATGATGCATGTTGACGCAACTTGGTCTGCTCCAATGAACTCATGTCTAAATGAGCAGTTTGGCAAGTTCTGGTAGTTTTGCTCTGAAGCATGCACATTGACCCAATGCATGTTGACTCAACATGGGGCGCTCTGGTAAAGGGTGTTGGCGTGGTCTGGACTGACATGCGCTGGCATGCTGTGGTTGCAAGAGATGGTAAGGAATCCTGCAAGGCATGGTAAGGAATCCTGCAAGGCATGCTGGCGCAATCTGGACAATGTTGCTTGCGGTCTGTATTCTTCCTCCTGAAGCTCACCATCTGATTCCTCGAGGTATTCACTTATCCTCTGTCTGATACTTTGGAGCTGTTGCCTGGATGAGTCCTTTGTATATTGCTCTTGGAAGCCACTTAGCTCTACTAACATATCACGCAGTACATTAGTCATTTGAGGCAAAAACTCATTCAAAATCTCTTTGGTTCCCAAAGTTGAGGCACAAATGGACGCGTCCGGCCCATACTGTGCAAATTGCGTGCAAAATTGTTCCCACACGGCTTCTTAATCAAATCCCCTCACTCTCAGCTCATTCTTGATTTCAATACTTATCTTGTTATATATCTTCTTACATACATTGGCTGGCATCTTGATGTAGAACTTATGCCACTGCTTTCTACTCAAGTTCTCCCATCTTTGTTGACTCTCCAAGGTATCTAGTTCTGCTGGATTAATCAGTAGTGCCTAAATATCTGTATGAAGGCTCATCTTAGACACTTGGGCCATACTGAAATCATTTGGCAAGAACTTGAACGGATCCAACATTGACTTTTCCAGTCCGGACCACGCTTGTGAGCTGGGGGATGGGTTTTGTCTGGGTTGTACTAAAGATGAGTTGAGACTTGGTATGGGGACCATAGCAACAGATTTGGATACTTATACAGCAGTATACTGGCATCAACCTGGTCTTATATGAAATATATATGAAAACTAATGTGATTGTTGAATTTTCCATATATTATGCATGATGCATCTTGGATTGCGTTGACACAGATCAGATCACATCAATTGCAGATTTCCTATTTTATTACAGACATATGAGCAATGCATCAATAAAAGTACTAAGGCATTGTTTGCAGATGATTTTTGCAACGTATTGATGGGATACATGGTAATTGATGGAGATTTAATCATAATGCATTAAAAATCTGATAAATAACACGGATTGTGCCAAATCCATTCAAACCACCTCCATACAGTCATCCACCAATTTTAATATGAATTACTCATCTGAATGGTCTTTTCTCATCAATCTCATCACTACCACTGGATTTTCTTTTGACACACTAGAGGAGATCTATTCCAATTACTGTGGACCATCAACCCCAATCTACTCAAGGAGATCCCTTGTTAAGCTTCTCTGCTATTACAAGAACTATTGCCCCACAATGTTTCATCCCACTATCCATAGCAAAAAAAGTCCTAGAAGCTTTCATTCCCAGCTGACAGCAATGAAGAACCACCTTGCAGAGTGTATGAATGACTTAGAGCAAGCTTGGAATACTAGGTTCAGAAGCTCCAGTAGACTTTCATATCCCAGAGTGTTCAGCAACAGGTTCCATATAAGGAGTATTTTGGATACCTTCCCAGTGAGGATTAACAGACCTTCTAGAGGGCAGAAGCACTTTTATTCTGGCAAGTAAAGGCACACTGTGTGAAGTTTCAAGCACTGTCTGACATTAAGGGTAACATCATCTGGTTTAGTGGGCCATTTGCTGGAAGTAGGCATGACAAAGCACTCTGGGTAGAGAATCATCCTGAATTCAGTAGAAGGGAGAAATGTATGGCAGACTTAGCCTTTATAGGAGAGGATTGTCACAGATTAGGATGTATTACAGATAAAAGGAAGCCAAGGAATGGTGTGCTTAGCAGGAAGCAGAAGCTCTACAATGAGATATTTATTCATTTCAGAGTGAAGGTAGAGCACACATTTGGATATCTGAAGAGGTTCAGCATATTGGCAGGTAAGTACAGTGGAAAGTCATATATAGGAGAAACAGCAGAAAAGGTAAAGTAGTTAAGATACTTATTAATGCACAGTATGCTCATACAAGAAGACATCCACTGAGAGAAATGTGTCTGGAGCATTATGAAGAGTAAATAAAGCAAGTAAAGCACTATTCTGAGCAGCATAAATAAGATTGAGTAAAATTACCAGTAACTGTATCATACCACTGGCATCATGGTAGAAATTATAGTGCCAGATAGTGCCGTAGGGTGCCAGATCAATCTGGCACTATAAACAGGCTGGCACTATGTGGCACTATCCAATGGAACAAGTTTAATTTCCTCTAGATATGTATCAATCTTGTTATACCATACTCTAGGTGCCTGCTTAAGCCCATACAACAATTTCCTAAGTCTGCACACCTTATGGGGGCCTTTTGGGCTGGTAAAACATTCTTGTTGCTCCATGTATATAGTTTCTTGCAAATCCCCATTTAGAAAGACTGTTTTGACGTCCATTTGGTGTAGATCTAGACTTGTACAGCAGCCAGGGCTAGAACTGTCCTAATGGAGCTAAACTTTGCCACTGGAACAAATGTTTCCTTAAAGTCTTGTCCCTGGATCTGGGAATATCCTTGAGCCACCAATCTAGCCTTGTACTTATCAACAGTACCATTTGGGGTTATCTTGATCTTGTAGACCCATCTACATCCTACTGGCTTTCTCCCATTTGGTAAGTCTATCAGTTCCCACATTTTTGCCTTGATTGGTGGTTGGTACTCCTTGTGGATGGCTTGTTGCCACATAGTAGCATCTGGACTTTGCATTGCCTGTTTCAGATTCTGAGGTTTGGCACATAAGGCAAAATAAGCTTCTTCATGATCATTGGATATCTGCCACCAGGATCCAGGGACATCTCTTATTCTGGTAGATTTCCTAACTGGGATAATCTGCTCTGCTCTGTAAATGGTAGAATTATCTTCTGTATCAGGCTGAATTAGGTACTTATCTTCTTCATTATTGTTAATTGTATCACCAGGTGGCTGGCCAATGATTTCCGCGGCTTTCTGATCTGAATCCTCCTTAATTACAATGTCCCTGCTCTTGATCAGTTTCTGAGTTTTGCCATCATACACTTTATACCCTTCAGTATCATCAAAATATCCAAGAACAATCCCTTTTCTACTGTTTGGTTCCAGCTTTGGGTATTTTTGTCAGAGATGTGATAAAAGACACCACTAGCAAAGATTCTGAGGCTCTGGAGGTCTGGTTTTTTTCCTATATATGCTTCAAAGGGTGTAGAATCATGGAGTGCTGTTGTTGGGCATCTATTCTTGATAAATACTGCAGTAGCAACAGATTTAGCTCAAAACTTGTGGTCCATTCCCTTATCCTGTAGCATTGCACTTCTCATCTTTACTATTATTCTATTTGCACATTCTGCTACTCCATTTTGCTGTGGAGTAAGTGGAACAGTGGCCTGTTGGAGTATACCAGTAGATGAGCAGTATTTTGCAAACTCCTTTGAGCAGTTTCCCCTATATTGCCACTTTGAAGTACCATCAGTTCACACCCAGTTTTGTTTCTGCCATTTTCTTGATGTGTTTAAACATCTCTAAAGCCTCAGGCCTTGCTTTGAGGAAGTATACCCATGTATATCTTGCCTTGTTATCAATAAACATCATACAGCATATCTTGGCTCAAAGGACAGTGTTCTCATGGGCCCACATATTTCTGAGTGTACAGTAGCCACCACTTTGGTGGTGTTGATGCCGCCTGAGCTCCTGAAGTATTGCCTAGCTTGTTTGCCATATGAGCATCCCTTACAGACACTCAATTTGATTGGAATTGAGTAATTTTGGCCTAAAACAGGTTGATTTTTCACCAATTGTCTTATTTTCTGTTCCCCATTGTGTCCTAGCCTCCTATGCCACGCCTCCCAGTTAGTCTCATCAGTTTCAGCAATGTTGGCATACTCAGGTAAAATGATCTTGCATTGTAACTTGTATATATTGTGTTTTCTGATTCCCAAAGCTAATTTTTGTCCATTTTGAATCAATATTACTCACAAATAGTGCCTCCTGGGTCAGTTGGCTGTCAGCACGGTTTCCTGGGAGTGTCCTGTGGTCTAGGGTTGGAAGTTCAGGTAGCAGCAGGTAGCAGTGATCACACTAATCAACAAGTCAGTATATTGATAAAAGGGATGATGATTTATTGTTGAGGGATAGCCTCCCTTATATATTTTTCTCACTGGCTAAGTGATTACTAATCATGGTGTTCCAGAAGGTTCTGGATATCAATAGAAATCTTAATGACATGAGAATGACCTAAGAGTATTCTAAGTGGGTGCTGGAAGGTTCTAAGAGGCACAGCACATCCAACCAATCAGGAATCATTACCCTGAAACCTGTGTACCATAGGGATACCATATATGGTATGGAAATGGTAGGGATTGTGACACAGGTTGATCATGTTCCATGGGTACTGACACAGGTACTTGCCTAATATAGAAGCACTTGCTGCTAGTAATCTTACATAAAGTGAGGGATAACCTATGCAATAAGGTAAGCAGGTGTAATAGTGAACCAGCTTAAGGGATAGTGCTGATCAGATAAGACAAATGGATAAAACTGAAATAAGTGTATCAGAGAAATAGGGAAGTAGAAAATATGGGAATGAGCACATCTGTCAGTGGGTGTCACTGTCACCCCACTACAACAGGAATAGTGTTTAAGTTGCCAAACCACTCCATTTTACCCCAAATACACTGTGATGCTCCAGAGTCAATATACTATTCCTTACTTTGGTTACTTGCACTCTCTTTTACAGTTACAAATAAATGTTCATCAGTAGTTATATGATTTGCCTGCTCCGGTTTCTGTTTTTGTTTGCTTGTTTCTTCTTGCATTCTCTTGCCCAGTGTCCTGGCTTCCTACAGTAGGTACAGCAACCAGGTTTTCATTGGTTTTGTTGCCTTCCCTTCTTTGCTGTGTACCTTTCTGAGCTGAATACAGCATTGTCTTCATTCTTCTCTGCTTGATCATTATGTCTGAGTTCTTTATGCAGAAGTCTTCCTTTGACATAGTCTAAAGTCAAATTGTGCTATCTGCTTTCAAAAGAAAGTATCAGTGTTTCATACTTGTCTGGTTGGCTGCAAAGCAGACAGAGTATCTTTGCTTCATCATCTAGACCAGCATTAATACTGTAAAGTTCTTCTGCAACTGTCTCCATTCTGGTGATGAGTTGTAGCATGTCATCATCTGGCTTCTTCCACATTTTGAAAAACTTTTGCTCAAATAAAGCTTGCTTGATACTGGCTTTGATCTAAAGATCTTCTCTAAGGATTTCCATGCCGCTTTGGAAGTACTTGAAGCACGGACTTGTACAATGAAAGAATCTAGCACAATGATACATACAGCATTAGAGGTCTTTCTTGCCTTCTCTTGAAGCTTATCCACTTCTTCTGCTGTTCTGTTAGGCTCAACTCGTTTTCCTGTTACTATATTCCAAAGTTTTCTTTCTTCAGTGTGGATCTGCATCTTGACTCTCCAAAGTCTGTGGTACTCCCCATCAAACCTCTCCTTTACAGGGAAGATGTTTGTATTGTTTTGTTTACTGGTAGAAGTCATCTTTAGAATAGATGAAGGCAATCAGGGTTCATAACATCCTACAATTTAAGAAATGATTTGGATATAAGGAACTTATCAAGAAATAGTGATAATATTTGAACTATGGCTTATTCATAAAGAGGCTCAGTATTTATACATTTGTAGAAGTAATACAGTTGTAACACCAAGTAAGAAGGGCTTCTCAACATTAAGGTGCATTCTGTAGCAGCTTCAGGGTTAGTATATAATGTTTGGTAAAAGTGTTAATTTGATCTTAACTATAAGGGAATAATCATAGGACCATAGATGTGAGGAAAGTGGCAAAATTAGGGCTGTACATTAGTCCTACAATTACCAAGACTAATGCAGAATTGGCAAGTAAATTTTTAGCTGCTGAATGATACCAAATAGTCCAAAATTTAAACAAGAACTAGGGTGCCATGGCTAAAGACCAGCAGCTTCCTCAAGAGCTCATTGAAAGCAGTGCCAAAAGGTCCAAACAAGCATCAAAGGGACATCAGGTAGCCGGAAGAGAGCCAATAAGGGACAAGCAGGCAGACACCAATGCTCCAGCACAACATTTATTAAGGAAAAAGCATAGTACCACTCAAGAAGCGCTCAGTCAAAGTAGCAGTGAAAGACCTGGCAGTGATAAAGGAAAGGTAAAAGGAAAAAGTCTACCCAAGCCTGAGACAGGGAAGCATACAAAAAAACTGCGGTTCATGCCAATCAATGTTGTAAGCCCCAAACATACTGAATCTCATTATAGCCAAAAAGAACTACCAACAAGAAAAGAGATGTTTTCACCGCAGTTGGAAGCTCAGCCAGTTGAGCTAAACTCCAGCAAGGTAGATGAGATTGCAGAGAAAGACTATTTGTCTACCACAGCCTTCAAATCCTCCATTGTTGACAGAGTGGAGATCCCACTGACAGACAAGGCTACAGTGTCAAGAACTCAAAAGACTATCACAATACCTTTTGTAGAATTTCGGAACACTAATTGGCACACCAAGAGGTTGCAGCACATCTTCAAGAGCAGTGCTCAAGAAAGTGCACTTGAATATTGCAAGGATTTATTGCAAAGACTGGCAGATAAGGTGCCAGACCTTGCAGTGCTGGCTGAAGACCAGGATGTGTGGGAACCAGTGAATAAATAATGGCATGAAGCCATTAGGTTCCAGCCAGAGTCATGGAAATCAAGTGTTACAGCCAAAATACTTATTGCGTGGTGGATTTTAATGGAGTTACTTGTTGAGTGTGGGGTTGGGTGTAATGTTAGTGTAGGATATAGGGACTTGTATAGGTCAATACAATTGGCAATTGAGGTACAACTTAAGTTTCAACAGAAATAAATCAATGGACTTGTTCTGTTGGATAGTGCCACATAGTGCCAGCCTGTTTGTAGTGCCGGATTGATCTGGCACCCTACGGCACTATCTGGCACTATAATTTCTACCATGATGCCAGTGGTATGATACAGTTACTGGAAACTTTACTCAATCTTACTTATGTTGCTCAGAATAGTGCTTTCCTTGCTTTATTTACTCTTCATAATGCTCCAGACACATTTCTCTCAGTGGATGTCTTCTTGTCTGAGCATACTGTGCATTAATAAGCATCTTAACTATTTTACCAATACTGCTGTTTTCTCCTATATATGACTTTCCTCTGTATTTACCTGCCAATATGCTGAATCTCTTCAGATATCCAAATGTGTGCTCTACCCTCACTCTGAAATGAATAAATATCTCATTGTAGAGCTTCTGCTTCCTGCTAAGCACACCATTCCTTGGCTTCCTTTTATCTGTAATACATCCTAATCTGTGACAATTCTCTCCTATAAAGGCTAAGTCTGCCATACATTTCTCCCCTCTACTGAATTCAGGATGATTCTCTACCCAGAGTGCTTTTTCATGCCTACTTCCAGCAAATGGCCCACTAAACCAGATGATGTTACCCTTAATGTCAGACAGTGCTTGAAACTTCACACAGTGTGCCTTTACTTGCCAGAATAAAAGTGTCTCTGCCCTCTAGAAGGTCTGTTAATTCTCACTGGGAAGGTATCCAAAATACTCCTTATGTGGAACCTGTTGCTGAACACTCTGGGATATGAAAGTCTATTGGAGCTTCTGAACCTAGTATTCCAAGCTTGCTCTAAGTCATTCATACACTCTGCAAGGTGGTTCTCCATTGCTGTCAGCTGGGAATGAAAGCTTCTAGGACTTTTTTTGCTATGGATAGTGGGATGAAACATTGTGGGGCAATAGTTCTTGTAATAGCAGAGAAGCTTAACAAGGGATCTCCTTGAGTAGATTGGGGTAGATGGTGCACAGTACTTGGAATAGATCTCCTCTAGTGTGTCAAAAGAAAATCCAGTGGTAGTGATGGGATTGATGAGAAAAGACCATTCAGATGAGCAATTCATTGTTATGATCTGCTGCTTGAATGTTCAAGTTATATCAGCTTTTAGTCAAACCAATTAGTATATGTTTAGGTTATCAGTATATCAGTATTATCTATGAAATCAGTAGCATTAGTCAGCAAATGAATCAGCAGATCCTTATCAGACAGAAATAGATATATTGTTACAAGTCTTGGTATAAGAGTTGTAGAGGAATAGGGAGTTTAGCTAGTATTGTATTCACTAAAACTTGAACTGATTTTTATTGAGGTTCCAGCAGCTCCTTATATACATGTTGCCTGATCAATTGCTGACTAATTGTATTTCCTAATGTAGGTTGTGGCTGATGACTCATTTGATTGCATCATCATCACCCAATAAGATCCTACTTAATATATCTATTTCTGTCTGATAAGGATCTGCTGATTCATTTGCTGACTAATGCTACTGATTTCATAGATAATACTGATATACTGATAACCTAAACATATACTAATTGATTTGACTAAAAACTGATCTAACTTAACCATTCAAGTGGCAGATCATAACATTCTCCCCTACTAAAGTTGAGAGGGTTCTCCTGAATCTCTTTTCTTGTGATACCAATATCTTGATGGTTCATTATTATCAGCAAGTCTTGCACGCTTGAGTCTGTCCCTATGCACTAAGTCTTCACGGATATTGCCTTGTTTGTCCACCAGTTGGTAAGTTGCAAATGGACATTCTCTGATGATCTTGAATGGTCCTGTCCATTGTGGCTCAAATTTCTTCCGAGTGTTGTTTCTTAGCAATACAAAGTTCCCAACTGTCAATACTTCTGGTGCTATAGTCTTATCAAATCTCTGCTTCATCTTTTCTGCGCTTTGAGATACTTTGGTCTGTGCCTCTTGACATCTTTGTTCTAGTTGCTGGTGTCTACTTGGCTGACTGAGTTCATCTTCTAAGGTGTCTGTAAGTTTTGGTTGTGTGAGATCTCCTGGAATCCTTAGTTCACATCCATACACTAAGTAAAATGGCAATTGCTGGGTGGTGTTGTGTACTCTGACTCTGCATGCAAAGAGTGCTTGGTCTATATACTCATCCCATCTACTGACAACTCCATTTGCATACTTGGTCAGCATTTTCCCAAATAATCCATTGAACCGCTCAGTGACTCCATTAGTTCTGGGGTGATATGCCGAGGTTTTCAAGTGTCTGATCTGCTGCATTTCCAGGTAAGCCTCTAATGTCTTTGCCATAAAGTTTGCACCTCTATCAGATAAGATCTCCACAGGGCATCCAAACTTCATCAGGATCTCATGGTAAATGAAACTTGCAACTTCTTGTTCACTGGCTATTGGTACAGCTTTAGCAACTGGCCATTTAGTGGCATGGTCAATTGCTACTAGGATCCAACGGTTGCATTTCCTGGTAGTTGGCAGTCTTCCAATAAAGTCAATTCCCCATCTCTCAAATGGTCTTACAGGCTCCAAAGGGAAGAGTTTGGCAATTCTTTGTGGCTGACCTTGATTGATTTGGCAGTTTGGGCATGTTTTCACTAGCTTCTCAATATCTTGTTTCATTCTGGGCCACCATGCTCTGGCTTTCACAAGGCTATAGGTTCCTTCAATCCCAAGATGTCCATATCCATTGTGTAGCTTATTTATTAAATCCAGGCAAGCAACATAAGGACAATAGGCAATAGGGCTTCCATCAACAATTTGGTAGAGTGTTTCATCCTGTACAACAAATTTGCTGGCTTCATCACGGATTATCTTCTTGATATCTTCATCCACCTCATTAGGAATGGCTTGGTCCTCCAAGTACTTTGGTAATAGGCTAGGCCAATCTGATTCATGTACCAAGTTGAGTTGTGCAACTTGATCTAATCTTGATAAGGCATCAGCAACCGTGTTGTTTTTTCCTTGGCAGTAGACAATCTCCAGGTCAAATTGCTGAATGTATTCACTCCATCTTGTCATTCTTCTAGAGAGTACCTTCTGAGTAAATATATACTTGAGGGAGGCATGATCAGTCTTCACAGTGCATTTGACTCCTTCAATATAGCATCTCCATGTCTTCAAACAGTGTATTATAGCAAGCATCTCCTTCTCATGGACTGGATAGTTTTGTTCTGCTGAGTTCAGTTTCTTGGATTCAAGGGCAACAGGGTAGTCCTTTCCCTTGTGTTCTTGGCTCAGCACTCCACCAATTGCATAATCTGAAGCATCTGTGCACAGAGTGAACTCTTTTCTGAAGTCTGGTATTCTTAGGCTTGGCAGCTTAGCAAGTTCATTCTTGAGCGTCTGGAAGGCAGTCTCACAAGCTATGTCCCACTTATAGGTATTGTCTTTCTTGAGGATATCAGTTAAAGGGGCTGCAATACTTGCAAAAGACTTGACAAATCTCCGATAATAGGAAACCATTCCGAGGAATGATCTGAGTTCTGATATGCTATGGGGTTGCTTCAAATTCTTGATTACTTCCACCTTCTTTGGGTCTAAGGTTACTCCTGTGCTAGTCACTATGTGTCCCAGGTATTCAACGTGCTCCTTGAAGAATTCACACTTGGCTAGCTTGCCATATAGCTTGTTCTCTCTTAGTTTCTTCAAGACCTTTTCAATGTGCACTATGTGATCCTCTTCTGTCTTGCTGTATATCAATATGTCATCCAGGTAGATTATCACAAACTTGTCTAAGTACTCCTGAAAGACAGTCTGCATCAGCGTCATGAATGTTGCAGGGGCATTAGTGAGGCCAAAACTCATGACTAAGTACTCGTAATGTCCATATCTGGTCCTGAATGCTGTCTTAGGGATATCTTCTGGTTTCACCCTAATCTGGTTGTATCCTGACATGAGGTCAATCTTGCTGAAAATAGTGGCTCCATTAAGTTGGTCCAAAAGATCATCAATCCAAGGTATGGGGTACTTATTCTTGACGGTAACTGAGTTCAGGGCTCTGTAGTCAATGCACATCCTAAGTGTTCCATCCTTCTTTTTCACAAAAAGCACTGGTGCTCCCCAGGGTGACTTGCTGGGCCTGATGTATCCTTGCTCCAATAGCTGATCAATTTGTCTCTTCATTTCCTCCAGTTCCAATGGACTCATTCTGTAAGGTGTCTTGCTCACTGGAGGGCTATCTCCTGTGTCTATGGCATGATCCACGTCTCTGACTGGTGGTAGGCTTACAAGCTCATCTGGAAACACGTCTGAATATTTCTTCAAGAGAGTCTGGACCTGCTGGGGTGCTGGGGTAGAGGAATCCTCCTGTAATACCGCCATGAGGAACATCTGGGTACCTTTTCTAAGTGCTCTACAGAACTGGGTCTTGCTAAGTTCACTTGTCTCACACACACTGGAATTGACCAAGTTGAAATCCAGCCTGGCAGGTAATAGCTCATAGGTCTTGTTGTCTTTTTGGATCTGAGTTGCATGGGTTCTCCAGTTGATTGATGGATTACGACAAAATAGCCAGGTTTTCCCAAGTACAAGGTCAAACTTGCAGGTCCCAAATATATAAGCCTGTAGGTCTTCTTCACAGTCATTGATCTTCATTCTTACTGGCTGGGTAATACGGTTGATTATGTGGGAGTTCCCATCAGCTGTGGAAACTGAAGTTGATTTGGTAGGTTCCGAGTTGATTCCAGCTTTCAAAGCAAATTGCTCTGACATGTACTCATGCGATGCTCCTGAGTCAATCATGATCTTGGCAGGTACTCCATTGATTACTCCATTCAAGTACAATAACTTCCCTGAGTTTGAAGTCATTTGGGACAAGTACTCTTCTGTCATATGGAAGGTGAGTTCCGAGTCTTCTTCAAGCTCATCTTCCACATTACTGTGCTCATGGGACTCAATATGGTTGAAGGTTCTTGTTGGCTGGTGTCCATTTCTTCTCTGAGGGCAGTACTTTGCAATATGTCCCTGCTGGTGGCAATTGAAGCAAAGTCCTCTCTTCTTGCATTCTTCTGAGGAGGGATTCTTCTGCATAGCGTCTATTTCCATTGGTACTACTTCTCATTGTCTTCTTTCATAATGATTATAGCCTTTCTGATTAGTCACTGTAGGCTTCCCAACTCCAAACATAGCTGAGTCATAGTCAATAGCAATCTTGATGGCTTCTTCAATAGTCTGAGGTCTTCGGTAATTGACTTCCTTGCGAGTTCTTTCTTTCAACCCATCAATAAAGTATTCAACTTGATCCAAGGGGTCCATTCTTTCAATTTGTCCAAGTAGACATCTGTACTCATAGATGTATTCTTGCACCATTCCTTTCTGTCTGAGTGTCTTTAACTTCTTTCTTAGTAGTGTCTGCTGGTGTGGAGGTTCAAAAGCATCCTGAATTTCCGACACAAACTCATCCCAGGTAGAGATTGTAGAGCATCCCATCATAGTGGCTGACCTGATCTTGTTGTGGTACCACTGTAAAGCTGCATCTGCCAGGTAAGAAGCTGCATAATGCAACTTGCTTTCTGGAGCAATTCCTTTAGCTTTAAAAGCTTCTTCAATCTGAAAGAGCCAAGTTCCCAGGTTTTCATTGACTCTGCCATGGTACTGGTTGACCTTCACACTAAAGTTGCTCTTGACAGGGCTTTGCTGGCTCTGAGCCATGGTAGTCATTCCTTGTTGCTGTTGGCTGAGGATCTGGAGTAACTGTTGCTGTTGGGCCAGGATTTGCTGCATGGCATTCTTCCATTCTTGATTGTCCAACATCTTGAGGGTGGTTTCTTCTTTCTTCAGGAGGGAGGTTTCTGGTTATCGCTGCTACCAATGTTACAAGTCTTGGTATAAGAGTTGTAGAGGAATAGGGAGTTTAGCTAGTATTGTATTCACTAAAACTTGAACTGATTTTTATTGAGGTTCCAGCAGCTCCTTATATACATGTTGCCTGATCAATTGCTGACTAATTGTATTTCCTAATGTAGGTTGTGGCTGATGACTCATTTGATTGCATCATCATCACCCAATAAGATCCTACTTAATATATCTATTTCTGTCTGATAAGGATCTGCTGATTCATTTGCTGACTAATGCTACTGATTTCATAGATAATACTGTTATACTGATAACCTAAACATATACTAATTGATTTGACTAAAAACTGATCTAACTTAACCATTCAAGTGGCAGATCATAACAATATTAAGTAGGATCTTATGGGGTGATGATGATGCAATCAAATTAGTCATCAGCCACAACCTACATTAGGAAATACAATTAGTCAGCAATTGATCAGGCAACATGTATATAAGGAGCTGCTGGAACCTCAATAAAAATCAGTTCAAGTTTTAGTGAATACAATACTAGCTAAACTCCCTATTCCTCTACAACTCTTATACCAAGACTTGTAACATTGGTAGCAGCGATAACCAGAAACCTCCCTCCTGAAGAAAGAAGAAACCACCCTCAAGATGTTGGACAATCAAGAATGGAAGAATGCCATGCAGCAAATCCTGGCCCAACAGCAACAGTTACTCCAGATCCTCAGCCAACAGCAACAAGGAATGACTACCATGGCTCAGAGCCAGCAAAGCCCTGTCAAGAGCAACTTTAGTGTGAAGGTCAACCAGTACCATGGCAGAGTCAATGAAAACCTGGGAACTTGGCTCTTTCAGATTGAAGAAGCTTTTAAAGCTAAAGGAATTGCTCCAGAAAGCAAGTTGCATTATGCAGCTTCCTACCTGGCAGATGCCACTTTACAGTGGTACCACAACAAGATCAGGTCAGCCACTATGATGGGATGCTCTACAATCTCTACCTGGGATGAATTTGTGTTGGAAATTCAGGATGCTTTTGAACCTCCACACCAGCAGACACTACTAAGAAGGAAGTTAAAGACACTCAGACAGAAAGGAATGGTGCAAGAATACATCTATGAGTACAGATATCTACTTGGACAAATTGAAAGAATGGACCCCTTGGATCAAGTTGAATACTTTAT
>MCFE01000943.1:0-24699 GCA_002104905.1 Basidiobolus meristosporus CBS 931.73
GTTAAGGAAGGTCCCAAGAGCATGTGTGCAAAGTTTGGGGCTGTTTGGACAACTTTGAGAATTTTCATGTTCTGGGTACCTGGTATTTGGTGAAAATATTGTAAGTAAATCCTGACAAGGAGTTTGGTCAGTACTCTCTAGGATTTGAAGGTAATGATCTAAGTGACTAAGTTAGGTGAATATTTAGGTGGAATTAAAAGTTTTTACAACACTCACACTCAGATAAATGCTTATACTGACTGGTCCTAATTTTGACCTAAGATATTCAAACTTGTCTCTAGCTAATGGTTTGGTAGGTATGTCTGCAATCATTTCATCTGAAGGACAGTAAACTAAGCTAACTAAGTTATTCTCTATAGCTTCACATATAAAATGATTGTTTAATATCTATGTGCTTAGCACTAGCATGAAAAGTTGGATTTCTACCTAATTGTCTACATTCTTGATTATCCTGAAAAAAAGTAATAGGCATTTTTTGACATAGGCCTAAATCTGCAAAGAGCTTTCTTAGCCATATTGCTTCTTTTGTAGCTTTGCAGGCTGCCATACATTCTGCCTCTGTGGTAGAAAGTGCTATGGTTGGCTACTTTCTTGAGTTCCATGAAATTGCTCCTTTACAGTAAAGAAAGGTGTATCCTGTGGTGGATTTTCTGTCTTCCATATTTTGTCCCCAATCTGCTTCAGATTATCCCACAAGATCCTGTTCTAAATCCTTATAAGTGTATCTTAAGCAGATATCTGCAGTCCTCTTTAGGTATCTATAAATCCTCTTAACTATTGCAATATGATCAAATCCATAGTTCTGATTATTTTTGCTGACAACTCCAACTGTATACAAGATATCTGGATGTGTTCCAAGCATGATTTACATCAGACTGCTGACCATGGATTGATAAGGAAAGTCAGGGCTTTCAGATGGAACCAAGCTCTCTTGATTTGGTTAGGTTTTGACCAAGTTGAGGTTTGTCTCCATTGGGGTACCTGCTGGTTTACAGTCTCCCATTTGGTGCTTATTTAGTATATCTTAAATATACTTGGATTGGCTTAGGGTAATAGTCTGGGTACTTCTGTCTATGGAGAGCTTAATCCCTAAGTAGAATGATTACTTCTGGGATGTTCCTGGGCACTGATTCTGCCAGAACCACAGTTGTAGAGTCCTCTGGAGTGAAAAATTTTCCATTGTTTTGCTCTGATTCAATCCTGACAATTGGAGGACCTGAGAGCAATTTTGGTCATCATCTGGTGTCATCTTTTGTGAAAATTTTGAATTTTCATCAAACAACACATCTCTGGGCTTGATGAGCATCTTTGCTTTGATATTGCTGAGTCTGTATGCATTACTCCCATTGTGGTAACCCAGAAATATGCATCTTACACTTTTTGGCTCAAATCCCTACTGATTTCTGGGCAGTTTCTTGGCATATGCTGTATGTCCAAATATTCTTATGTGTTGTGCACTTGGTCTGTACCCATACCATGCTTAAAATGGAGTTGAATCATGAAGTACTCTCTTATAACTCCTATTTTTAAGGTATAGAGCAGTGGAAACTAATTCCACCCTAAAATCAAAGGATAATTTTTCATCATGGATCATAGATCTTGCCATATCAATTATTGATCTGTTTGCACTTTCTACTACTGCATTTTATGGTATGGAGTATGGTAGAGTAGTCTCTTGCTTTATCCCATGAATTTTGCAGAAGTGGATAAAGAGTTTTGGGGTATATTCTCCACCATTGTAAGAGCATATTTTCTTGATTTTTTCACCAGTTTCTCTCTCCACTATGGCTTTAAACTACTCAAACTTAGAAAAAGTTTCTTTTTTTCACTCCATGGAGTAGATCCATGTGTATCTTGTATAATCATCAATCAAAGTGATTAAATACTTGATCTCACCTAAGTACAATTTTGCATAGGTCCACACAGATCTGAGTGAATTAGATCTAATTTTTTCTTGGTTTTGATTAACCCACAGCTCTTGAACAGCTGACAGGCTTGTTTCCCATATATGCAGGCTACACAATGCTCCAAGTCAGCTAGGGATCAATTTTTACTCCAGAAATTAGCTGATCTTTGATCATTTTGTGCAAATGATCAAAATTGATGTGCCCAAATCTTCTGTGCTTAAGCATTGGTGTTTCTTCATTTAAGTTACTTGTATTGGCTTCCAAATATGATGGAATATAAGTCAACTTGTATAGATTCTGATATCTGATACCCAAAGCAATATGGGCACCATTTTGATCAGTGATCTTGCATCCAGAATAGTCAAAGCGGAAACTGAGTCCTTCTGCTGTGGCCTTGATTACAGATAGTAAGTTCTTGGCTAATTCTGGTACATAAAGCACTTCTTTAAAGGTCAGTGTATGGCTTCCTTCACTACTTCTTAGGTTTACCTGGATAGTGCCTTCTCCCACTGCATCAAGTGTTCAGTTATCACCCATGAAAACCTTCTTAATTGGAATTTCTTGATATTAGGTAAAAAGTTCTTATTGGTGGGTAAAGTGTTGAGATGCTCCAAAGTCAATGTGCCATGTCTATGGATCCTTTTTTGTGGTCATATTCAGTGCAGGTATGAATAGTCTATCTTTGGTTATTGCAGCATTTCCATATTTAGGCTTCTTTGGCTGATTATCTCTCTTTTTGAGACTCCGGTGTTCCGGGGTGACTGTGACACCCACTGACAGATGTGCTCAGTCCCATGTTTTCTACTTCCCTATATCTCTACCACACTTGCTTTAGTTTTATCCCATTTGTCTTACCTGATCAGTACTATCCCATAAGCCAGTGGACTATCACACCTGCTTTCCTTATTGAATAAGTTATTGCTCACTTTAAGTAAGATTACTAACTATAAGTGCTTCTATAACAGACAAGCACCTGCGCCCATACCCATGACGCATAATAAACCTGTGTCACCATCACAACCATTTTCATACCATATATGGTAACCCTATGTTACACAGGTTTCAGAGTACTAATTCCTGATTGGTTGGATGTGCTGTGCCTCTTAGAACCTTCCAGCACCTACTAGAACACTGTTAGGTCATTCTGATGTCATTAACATTTCTATTGATATCTGGAACCTTCCAGAACACCACAATTAGTAATTGCTTAGCCAGTAAGAAAAGTGTATAAGGGAGGCTATCCCTCAACAATAAATCATCATCCCGTTTATCAGTATACCAACTTGTTGATTAGTGTGATTACTACTACCTACTGCTACCTGAACTTCCAACCCCAGACCACAGGACACTCCCAGGAAACTGCACTCACAGCCAACTGACCTTGGAGGCACTACTTGTGAGGAATACTCAGAGTAGGTATCTTTTATTATATTGGTGGAGTTTACAGTTATTTTGACTTTGGAAGCTTTAGAACATTGTCATCCCAAAGGACGCTAACCCAGCACATACTACTGTCAAGATGCCAGCTAAGTTGGGGATTGTAGCTCAATAGTTTTCCCTTGACAAGCTTGTGGCTTTATTCCCCATCACATTAGATTAGAGACAGAACCCAAGTATTCTAGCAAGCTTTTGCCAGAGGTTATTGCGCCCAGTAAACACCCCACACACAAAACACTTGAGAAGTGTTGGACATATCTCTCCCTTGGACTTATACACCACCACACTGGTCTGATGTATGTCCTTTCCTTTTGCAGTAGTTGCAAAATAGATTGCTGTTGCCATTGTAGGGTCTTGAGTACCTCCTTTGTTGGTTATCATTGCTTATTAAAGCATTTTCTTCTTCCTACTTATTGGCCCCTGATTTTCTTAATTCTTCATTCAGGAGCCTTCCATATACAATATTTAAGGTCAAATCTTCAGTTCTGGACTCTTGAGCTGATACAAGGCCCTGAAACATGTCTGTCAGGCTATTCAGGATGGTAACCATCACATCCTCATCAGTAGTTGGTACACCCACAGATTCCATTTCATCTACCAGCAGGGTAATTCTGTTAATTAGATTTTTCATTACTTCTCCTGGCAGTATATTTCTAGTAATGAATTTTCATTTCAGATACACTTTCTTAGCAGCTGAGTATGATTGGTAGGTGTCTTCTAATGCCTTCCAGGCATTCTTTGCTGTTTTTGCCCTTGAGCATTGAATTAGCAATTTGTCCTTAGCATTAAGGCAAATCCTGTTAAAGGCACTTTGTTCTTTCTTCTGGTACTCTAAGGCTTCCTCTCCCATGTTTTTTGGAGGGCATTCTTCTCCCATGACAGTATCCCAAAGGCCTCTATCTTGTAGAAGCAACTTCATCCTCATCTTCTACACTTGGTAGTTAGATCCATCCAACTTTTCAGCAGAGTGAAAAATTTCAGTAATATCAGTGGTAGACATTGCAGAGAGTGACAGCTTGAGGCTCATAACCTGTTGCAAGAGTCTTGGAAATATTGGAAGTGCATGGGAGGACAAGTAGACAATGTGGTTTTCACTTATTGATCTATTGAATGTAAAAGTAGTATTTATATTTTTACATGGTTATGGCATAGCAAACATGTAGAATGGATTAAGGAAGACTCCAAGAACATGTGTGCCAAGTTTGGGGCTGTTTGGACAACTTTGAGAATTTTCATATCCTGGGTACCTGGTATTTTGGTGAAAATATTCTAAGTAAGTCCCAACAAGGAATCAGGCATTCTTTGCTGTTTTTGCTCTTGAGCATTGAATTAGCAATTTGTCCTTAGCATTAAGGCAAATCCTGTTAAAGGCACTTTGTTCTTTCTTCTGGTACTTTAAGGCTTCCTCTCCCATGTTTTTGGAGGGCATTCTTCTCCCATGACAGTATCCCAAAGGCCTCTATCTTGTAGCAGCATCTTCATTTTCACCTTCCACACTTGGTAGTTAAATCCATCCAACTTTTCGCAGAGGGAAAAATCCTAGTTATAGCAGTAGTAGACATTGCAGAGAGTGACAGCTTGGGGCTAATAAGCTGTTGTAAGAGTCTTGGGGATATTGGAAGTGATTGGGAGAACAAGTAGAATATGTGGTTTTCACTTAATGATGTATTGAATGTAAAAGTAATATCTATACATTTACATGGTCTTGGCATAACAAGCACAAAGAATAGCTTTAGGAAGGTTCCAAGAGCATGTATGCAAAGCTTGGGGCTGTTTGAGCAACTTTATGAATTTTCATGTTCTGGGTATCTGATATTTTGGCAAATATGTTCCAAGTAAATCCCAACAAAGATTTTGGTCAGTATATTTTAGGATTTGAAGATAATGATCTAAGTGAATAAGTTAGGTGAATATATAGGTAGAATTACAGAGGGTAATGATCCAAGTGACTAAGTTAGGTGAGTATTTAGGTGGAATTACAATTTTTTACAACATTTCATGTATAGCTTTGACCAACACAAATATATAGCCTGTTGCTTACTTACCTCCACATATGTGCACATGCATTGCAATTACCACACTTCTCTCACTCAAGTTTATGTCTTCTCAGTGCAATACTTGCAAAGTAGCCAAATCCTTTAAATTTCTGGTGGCATAAACATCTTCAAGCCTAGGCTGAACTACTACCACTTTTACCATGAATAACCCCTGGGTATCTGTAAGCTAACATTTGGTACCTAGACATTGTGTTTACTTCCCCTGCAGGATACTAGGCCCCCTTATGGGCACATGCTAATACTTGTTTGTGCATATTTCATATTGAAGTATGTGGAGATTAGCTTGTAACCTGGCAAAACCTAGCATGGCTGGGTAAAGAAGCCCTGATAATGACACTTTCTTATTAATTCCAACCCAACCTTACACATGAAAAATAGCCAGGTATTATTTCCATGCAAAAGGTCCAATAAAGCACTTAAATAATTTAGCTGAAGTAAGGGACAATCAAGTACAGTATCTTAGAATTGTCAAAGAGTTCCCAACATATTGGCAGAAAGATTGTGGTCCAATATTGATGTTGGATATAGCAGGACTCTTCTATAAAGGCAGGGGAGTTAGTTTGCTATGTAGGCAAGGCTTGGCATTCTTGCAAGTGCTAGCTAAGCTAGGCTGGGGCAGAAACTAGAATAGAATTGTGGAATTTGTATTTTTGCTGAGACACAACCTTAGTTATTATAAGACACACACTAAACCAAAAGGTTCAGTGAGCTCCGTTTATGCTTTTCTGATCAAGCTGAATTAGTAAGCACCAAGAGACTGGATTAATTGAAAGCAACTTGGGTGCTGATAGGTGCACTAGATAGATGAAAATTCTATTGTCAATTGGCTGATGTGTTGGCAACTGCTAAGTGATTGGAGAGATCTCAGAAAACTAATCATTTGGAAAGGCTTGGCTGCTTGGTAGATGACAATGTTGCAAGGTGATCATACCTTATACTGATAAGTTTATCTGCATAGCTACTATTGTACACTAATACATCCATATGAAAAATGTTTGTGATGATCCCATCAAAAGGCCATCACAGATTCTAAGTCCTGTGACTAAGAGGCATTGATTCCATCAGGACACCATGCTAAAACTGTCAAAAAATAAATGCACTCCAGATGTTGAAAACAACTTGATCAAAATTTTTCAGCATAACAACACAAAAGTGGCTTTTGAATGGTTTTCTACCAATTTTCTCACTTTCTTATTCTGGACACTCTATCACCCCCTACATTTGTGTGCATTGATTGGCTATTGCCTCTTTTTACACTCCTTACTACCTGACTCAACCACTTCTCTTATGATACATGCATATAAATTGATTTATTTCCACTGAAACTTCAGTTGTACCTCCATTGCCAATTGTATTGACCTATACAAGTCCCTATATCCTCCACTAACATTAAGCCCAACCCTTAACACAACAAGTAACTCCATTAAAATCCACCACTCAATAAGTACTTCTGCTGCAATGCTCTGTTTCCTCAATATTGGCAGGTACCCTATGGCTTTATGCCATTGCTCATTCACTAGTTCCCATACATCCTGGTCTTCAGCCATCACTGCAAGGTCTAGCTCCTCATCTGCCAGCCGTTTTACTAGGTCCTTTCAATACTCAAGTGTGTATTCTTGAGCACTGCTCTTGAAGAAGTGCTGCAATCTCTTGGTGTGCCTATTAATGATTCAAAATCCCACCAAAGGCATTGTGATAACCATTTGAGTCTCTGACGTTGCTACTTTGTCTGTCAGTGGATTTCCACTCTGTCAGCAATGGAGGATGTGGAGGCTGTGGAGGCTGTGGAGGCTGTGGTAGGCAAAAAGCCTTTCCCTGCAAACTCATCTACCTCACTGAAGCTTAGCCCAACAGGCTGCACTACCAACTCTTGTGAAAACAGATGTTTTCTTGCTGGAATGCTTCTTGACTATGACAAGATTCAGTCTGATCCAGGCTACAGTGTCAGTTGGAAAGAACTGCAGCTTTTTCTGACACTGTGGTGGTGTATAGGTCCAAGGGAGATATATCCAACACTTCTCAAGTGTTTTGTGTGCGGGGTGTTCACTGGGTGCAATAACCTCTGGCAAAAGCTTGCTGGGAATACTTGGGCTCTGTCTCTAATCTAATGTGATGGGGAATAAAGCCACAAGCTTGTCAAGGGAAAACTATTGAGCTACAATCCCCAACTTAGTTGGTGCCTTAATAAAAGTTTATAATGGCTTCAATGTCCCTTGAGATGACAGTGTACTAAAGCTTCCAAAGTCTAAACAACTGTAAACTCCACCAATAAGGACCTGATAAGAATGCAGCTTTGACCAATAGTTACAAAGTCTGTAAAGTATCTTTGCCTGTACAAGAACAAACTTGGCAAAACAATCAAATATAATAAAATATATCTACTCTGAGTATTTCTCACAAGTAGTGCCTCCAAGGTCAGTTGGCTGTCACCGTGGTTTCCTGGCAGTATTGTCAGGTCTGAGTCAGATAGTAGTGGTAATAGGTAGTGGTGATCTCACTAATGAATAAGTTGGAATATTGGAAGAGGGATGATGATATATTGGTGAGGGACTGCCTCCCTTATATATGTTTCTCACTGGCTAAGTGATTACTAATCATGGTGTTCCCAAAGGTTCCAGATATTGATAGAAATCTTCATGACATCAGAATGACCTAAGAATGTTCTAAGTAGGTGCTGGAAGGTTCTAAGAGGCACAACACATCCAACCAATCAGGGATTGGTACTCTGAAACCTGTGCAACATAGGGATACCATATATGGTATGGAAATGGTAAGGATGGTGACATGGATTGATCATGTATCATGGGTACTGGTGCAGGTACTTGCCTAATATAGAAGCACTTACTGCTAGTAATCATACATAAAGTGGGGGATAACTTATGCAATAAGGTAAGCAGGTGTGATAGTCAACAAGCTTATGGGATAGTACTGATCAGGTAAGACAAATGTGATAAGACTAAAATAAATTTTGCAGAGATGTAGGGAAGTAGAAAATATGGGAATGAGCACATCTGCCAGTGGGTGTCACTGTGACCCCACTACAATGCTTCCCTGTCTCTGGCTTGGGTAGACTTTTTCCCCTTTACCTTTTCCTATATCATTGCAAGGTCTTTCACTGCTACTTGGTCTGAGTACATCTTGCATTGAACTATATTCTCTCCTTGGTAAATGCTGCTCTTATGTATTTGTTCTGGCCTACATGTCTCTTGCTGACACTCTGTGGGCAACCTGATGCTTCATTCCTGCTTGAGTCAAGCTCTCAGCCCATGCTGTGATGAGCTCCTAAGGTAGCTGCTTGTTGTTATTGCTGCCAGGTCCTCTACTGCCACTTTAACTGAGTACTTCTTGAGTGGAGCTATGCTTTTTCCTTGGTAAATGTGGTGCTGATGCATCTGTGTCTGCCTATTTCTTCCTTGTTGGCACTCTTCCAGCTGCCTGATGCCTCTTTGATGCTTTCCTGGCATACCAATGCTGGCACAAAAACTGTTTGCTTGTTTGAATCCCAGATAATGCTCATGGAGCAAGTCAAGTGCATTCTACTTGGCCTTGGGCTCCAATGGTTCCATGGTTTGCTGGTCTTAAGGTGTTGGCATGCTAGACTTCTAACAGCCTCTTGAATATTAGCCCACTCTCCATCATTGCACCCAGCAGCTTCAAGAATCCTCAATGTCTTTTGACTTTTAGGCTTTGGAAAAAAACAATATTTTCTCCCTCCCATACTGCAATAGATTTCATGTGGGCTTTATCTTTGGGCAATATTGTTGTGCTTCAAAGAGTGTACAGTGTTCTCCGCAGCTACATTGGGAAATGGCTCAGCTCTTGTCTGTGACATTGAGCCACTTATATTGTTACCTTCAAGTCCGTCATGGATGCAATGAGTTGGTGCATGGAGGACAACCAGTAAGAGCTGGAAAATACTGAGGACAGATGTGCACATGAAGAACCCTATGCCTATGTCATTAAAAAGCTAAGGAGCCCCAATACATGCATAATTAGTTAAGTAATGCAAAGTTGGGTTGCATGCAACAAGCAACTAATTTTTATTAGGAAAGCTCTACCAAGGTATGCCAGATTTAGGATTTATCAACATTATTTGGCTGTAGCATTAGCAAAAGGTCATTGTGATCCCATCACAAGATTGTGTAGATGCTCATTAATTCAAAGCTGCTAGTGATATAACAGTCTCCTCATGAGATCCCAATGGCTGATGCAGATTGGATCCACCCACAGGACCAAATTATTTTTCACAGGGTACATATTTCTCT
The DNA here is from genome assembly GCA_002104905.1 of Basidiobolus meristosporus CBS 931.73. Lineage (NCBI taxonomy): Eukaryota > Fungi > Basidiobolomycota > Basidiobolomycetes > Basidiobolales > Basidiobolaceae > Basidiobolus > Basidiobolus meristosporus. Next base: position 9,667 of record MCFE01000943.1, read on the forward strand.
TTTAAGTATTTTCCCATTTTCTTAGCCTATATAGTTGGTATTATCCCTATATGATGTTTGTGCTGATTAGTTATTAGCCTTAGTTATCCCAATTGCTAGTCAGCTCTGTGCTCACCAGTTGTGTTAACATTAGTACTCATGGGTTTAGGAAAATCAGTCAAGGTACTTGATTTTCTAATGGTTTAAACTTGACCAAATTTAAATATTGATCCACAATACTACTTCATCTCACAAGTGAAGTTCTCTGCTACCTTTTGAGTCCCAATGTAGCTCCAATACTAATCCATAATGCAACATCATAAGAGTTGGTGTAAGGTTCCTTTGTGTTGTGTTTGGCATCGTGATCTTTCCATTTAACCAAATATAAGCAACTTGATTCATATCCATCAGGATCCACATTAGCTGCAGCCTCATAGGATCCAAAGACTATTTGGTCTAGGGATATAAGTTGGAGTGAAGAAGATGGAAAGTTCCTGCATAGCAGTGCTTCAGTTTTGTCTTGAAGTACATAAGATCCTCCAGTAATGCATCTTACAGTCTTGAATGGGCCTTCATATTTAGGGTCAGGTTTAGATTGTCATAATATATCTAGTGTCATGATATAAGATCCATCATCCAAGCCGCTGTTCCTGTGTATTGAGGCCTATGTTGAAATCATCTTTTGTTGGAGGCCTTACTTCTGGCACTGATGGCTGGGTGGACTATGTTGGCAAGGTGCTCAAGTTGGTTCTTTGGCTTCTTTGTCTCCAAATTGGCTAACTCTGTATCCTGGTAGTCTTTAGAGTAGTCAAGACCTCTCCTAGGCATTAAAGGAAATGACATTAATCAAAGTAGTGCAGCAATTTTGGTATTGATAGTGTACTGTACAGTTGGAATGTACTTATCCCAATTCCATGCCCTATGAAAAATAATTTGGTCCCATGGGTGGATCTGATCCAGATCAGCAATCATGATCCGGTTTAGAGACCATCATAATACCAGCAGCTTGGAGTTAGTGACCCTCCTTACTGTCTTATGATGGGATCATTATGGTGTTTTGCTAATTTTACAACCAAATAAAGGAATAAAACTAGACAATATTTGATTGGTGCTGTGACAATTCTTGCATGGTAATGTTGGGGTCTTTTAGTGCTCTATAACTAGTTAAGTGGATCCTGTTGGCCAGGACATCCATTTGCTGTATATGGCAAGAAACTTGATGGTATTTTGACAGCCTCACAGCAAGACTCTGATGGCATTACTTTGGCAGTATGACAGCCTACTGCTGGCTCTGTAAAATGCTACCATTCCAATTTACCTAATGGTATTTCCTTTTCTACCTCTCCTTATGCAATTCATATACTCCATTGTAGAATCACCCCTCTGTATTTGCATACCCGCTACTACCTTGGGTATTCCACATAAAGTTCAAATCCAAAAAAACTATGGCCACCTGCTTACTAACCTCTACAAACACACACATCTGCCACAATTGACATACTTCTAACACCTCAACTTTACGGCTTTTTAGTGTGGTACTTGCAAAGTTGCCATATACCTTGTACTGCTGGCAACATATACATCTTGCAAACATATGCTTGGTTGTGGCCACTTCTGCCATAAATACCTCCTGAATATCCATAGAGAACCTCTTGGTATTTAGACAATATATTCCTTCTCCCTGCTGAATTCTAGTCCCCCTTATATGTATACTCTGGCTGTTGTTTGTGTAAATTCCGTATTGAATGGTGTAGAAGTTGGCTTGTGACCATGAGAAATCTGGCATATCTTGGTAGAGCTTTCCGGATAAAATTTAATTGCTTGTTGCACTAAACCCAACTTTGAATTCCTTAACTGATTACCCATGCATTGGGGCTGCTTAGCTTGTTAATGCCATAGGCATAGGTGTCTCCACAAGCACATTTGTCCTCAGTATTTCCAACTTTTTCTGGCTATCCTCCATATGCCAACTGATCACATCTGTGATGGACTTGAAAGTAGTATTCTTGATGAGATTGGGATATGGTAGTACCTGCAACTTGACTTGTCTTCCTATCTCCCCACACATGCACTCAACAAGAAACTCCCAAAAGGTGAAGCAAGGCCCAATATTCTCCACACACCATGCAAGATGGAGTACAGAATGGATACAGTAGCAGCAGAGATCTACACATTCAGCCTTATGTTTGTAGTATAGCTGCTCAAATCCCATCACAAACTCCTCACACAACAGCTGTAGATGTGTCAAGTTGGCATTGGTGATCTGCTTCTGGATAAATATTCCTACAATGTCCATATATGGTTCTCAATGCTTCCAATATACTTCTTGGTAGGAATAGCTTCAGAAAATCACTTGAATAAATAGATATCCAGTTCATCCAGTCTTTGCATTTGTATTGTTGCATATGTTTATGCATATTAATTGGAGCCTGTGAGAAGTACTGAGGGTAGCAGATACTCTGTAATAACTTGCCAATTCTTTCAAATTTCTCTGGTATCTCAAAGGGCTCATATAGCTTAAATGCCCCATTTATAACTTGGTCATTAGTACAGGGATATGGTGGAAAAGCAAATGCATTGCTCCCTGTGGAAGGCTTTTCCTCCAACAGATAACCTCTATCTTACGTATCTCCGGTTTCCAATTGATATCATATTGCAGCCAATGGCAAATAGCTTGCCAACTTTGCTGCAATTGCATGCTTACTTCTGTACATTCTCTCTGTGGAAAGATGATATTCTTAGTGCTGGTATTTGGGTAATAATAGTGTGTGTGAGTTATGGAGTAAGTCCCCTGAATCTCACACATTCAACAGCAATACTTTCCATTGTGCCCATAAAAACCTGCTATCTTGCTGATGGCTGGGGAATCTCTAATGCAGATAGTAATATGTGCTTTTACATGACAGCCACTTACAATTATCCTGCTGGAAAGCATACAAAGTTCATCCAGCAATGGATAGAGGTAGCTATCCAAGTTGGACAGTGATTTAGGCCCAGATACCAGTGAGACTACCATCAAATTATTGCTCTGAAAGCGTAAGATGGGTGGCACATCCAGATTGATGAGAATCAGTGGCCAGCAGGATTTGCTGGTAGAGTACTTGTTTGATGAGGATCCATTAAGTACTAAAGCAAAGGCTTGGTCATACATACCTTCAAAGTATCCCTTGTTTCTTAGCTGTTTGTAGTGTTTGCTGTTGAATGTATTGGATATGTTTGCGCTTGATTGGTACTGAGTGTGGTACTGTATAGCTTTGCAATATATGTTGGACTGCATCAACTTCCTCAGACAGGGTATGACTGGAATATATACAGAGTGTGAAGAATGTTTCCCCTCAATGGTGGTAGATTCCTGACAATTTGGATGCGGTGCAATGGTAGCATTTTTGGATGTGAATGCCATGCAACTGTTAATACATGCTGGAATCAGGACAGTCTCTGGATCATATGTTGCCAGCTGCATGACAGTTGTCCACTTGGACCATGTACATGGTAAGTTGCATCCTGGTATGATTATGGCAAGAAGTAGTAATAAATCCTCAAAGCCCCCATTATTGATATTAATGGAAACATGCCACTTCTCTAGCTGCAACATTACATCATTCACCAGTAGACAGATTACTGGGCTCACTTGGCTCCATACAGTATCCTTGGCACTTATTTCAACAAGAGCTGTCTCATTGCATATAGGGATCTGACTGGGCTCATCTATGGTGCTGTTGTCAGGGAAGATAGGCTCAAAATCCATCAGTGAAACGTCTTTGTCAGAGCTATCACTCTGCATGCCATATTCAGAAGGCTGAGGTGAGCCTAAAGGCATCACAAACTCACCCAACTCAGTTTGTGCAAGGTGACAAAGATGGCCAGGTGCCAATGTAGAAGTATCAACTGGCTGGCAAGATAATGATGGTACTTTAGTGATCAATGAATGGTCAAATATGACTTGGGTAGCAAAGCACTGGCTGTGATCCTTGTAATACCCCCTATGCTGTCTGCATGCTTCATGGCTGAGAGGCTTGCCTCAATAGCCACATGGTCTTTCTTCTCTTCTTTTACAGTGTTGATTCAAAGTAGTCTTATCCATGGGGCAAACAGTTTGACCTTCAACAACATAATGCTGTTATATCACTTTTGGTCAATACACATGTGAACTTAAGACAGTCCTGTATTTGAGACATTGCACCTACATGAATGTAAGATTCAATGATGACCTGCCATAGTAAGCATTATAAATAAAGTTGTGGCACCACATACACATGATATGTAACTCTATTACCCCTTTGGTTTGACTCACTTCCATATATATTCCACCAAAAAATAAAGCAAAGTTGTCTGATTCTCAACCAAGCCCCACTGCTGATGGCAACACAAGAACAGCTAGACAACAGCTTACTTTGACATTAAGTGCAACAAGTGGGGCACATCCAAAAAAGGCCTGGTGGACAGTAAGCCCATTGAATGTCAAAATGCAGACTCCTCAGGCTCTCAGTCAAGTAGGCAATTGAGAAACTCTGCAGAGCCACAAGATGACTATTATGCTCATGCAGATGAGAATGTAGCAAATGCAGCACCCTCAGTTGGAGACCAGCAAGTGGCCATGATAATATCACCACCACCCATATTAGCAAGTATGTTGTCAGCTCATACCAAAGCATTAATGAAGCAATTAGGTGCAGTGGCTGATAGGACAGATGCAATGGCCCAGAAAAATCAGGAAATAGTCCAGAAACTGGATGAGCGGATAATACATGTAGAGCAATCAATGTCCCAGGTAGAGAAAGCAGTATCTTTGCTGCAAAGAAGGAACTCAAGTAGCTCAATGTCACAGCCAAGAATTGAGCCATTTCCAAATGTAACAGCAGAGGAACACTGTACAGTCTTTGAAGCACAACAACAGTGCCAAAAGTTAAAGCCTACAGAAAAGCCTATCACAGCGTTGAGGTAGGGTAAACATACCTTCCACAGACAAGTTTATTTGTATAGCCATTATGATATACTTATCCATATTTTATCTTATCAGTATTATCCCATTCTTCTTTTGCCCATATTATCAGTATTACCCCCATATGATGTTTACCCTGATTAGTGATTAGCATTAGTTAACCCAGATGTTATTCAGCTTTGTGATCAATATATGTATCTACATAAGGCAAGTACCTGTGTCACTGCCTGTGACACATGACCTATGTCTGTGTTACCATCCTTACCATTTCAGTACCATATATGGTATTTCTATGTTGCACAGGTTTCAGACTACTGATTCCTGATTGGTTGGATGTGCTGTGCCTTTTAGAACCTTCCAGGACATTCTTGGTATATTTTTAGCTCATAGTGATGTCATCAAGAATTCCACTGATGCCTAGAACCTTCTAGAACCTTGGCATTAGTAATCACTTGGCAATCAGGAAAAGTATATAAGGGAAAGCAATCCCCCATCAATAAATCATCCCTTCTATCAGTTACACCTCTACCTTATTGATTAGCAGTTGATCACTGCACCTGCCTTCAACAGTACCTCTCAGACCTGCCATCAAGGAGCTTTTCAGGGTAGTGTACAAGACACACAAAGGCCTTTGGAGACACTTGGAGCACCTAGGAAGCTAGAGAAGCAGGAGCTTTTACCGTAGTGACATATTGACAAAGACACAAGCAGTTTAGACACAGAGGTTATTGCACCCATCAGACACCTTACACACCTTGAGTTGTGCAGCTTCTCCCAGCAGTACCTCTACACCACCACAGCGTGGGAGGGAGACAATGTGGTGTTTCTACCAAAGCCTACAAATCAAAAGATGTTGAAGATCCGTGAAGCTGTTGAGCGCAATAATCAAGAGTGGGCTAATATACAAGAGGCCATCAGAAGTCTAGCATGCTATCACCTTAAGGCTGGCATACCATGGGACTATCAGGAACTCAAGGCCAAGCAAAATGCACTTGACTTGTTTTATGAGCATTATCCTGGATCCAAACAGGCAAACAGATTTTAGGCCAGCCTTGATATGCTAAGAGAGTATCTTAAGAATAGCAGAAACTATCAAATGCAGAAGATCAAGGGTGCCATGACCAAAAACCAGCGGCTTCTTCAAGTGCCTGTTAGAGGCAGGGCCAAAAGCTCCAGACAAGCATCAAAGAGATTTCAGGTAGCTGGAAGAGTGCCAATTAGGGACAAGCAGGCAGACACAGATGCACCAGCACAACATTATCAAGGTAAAATAGTACTACCACTCAAGAGGCACCCAGTCAAATTGTGGCTGGTGTGAGTGATTCAAAAGAAAATGAGTAGTAAGCAATGCATCATCATTGCTAACTCCAGTCAATCTCATTTGTCTTTGTAATCTATCACAGAAGTGTTGCACAGATTCACCTGCTTGTATTCTAGCTTTCCATAAGTTATATTTCATATGTGCTTTTTTGAGAGGATCTTCAGAACAGCTGCAAAAGTGATTTTGGGCAGTTTTCCACATGCTACTGGAGGGAATATATGCTTCAGCCCATTTAGCATTTTGCATTGTGAAACAGAGAGGCAGAAGTCCGGCTTAATTGGTGTCAGGGCCTAGCAGGGGTGCAGCTAAGATATGACTAAGCTTGTAAAGAAACTCTATAGGGTTCTTTATGGCATTGACTTCTTCAGCGTAAAGAAGCAAGGATCTTTAGACAACCACCAGAGCAGGTCTTAAGAGAGATGTACATCTGAAGGATCCAATGGCATGACTTCTCAATGGCTGATGTAGAGTAAGGCTTGACAGATTTTCAATGCAGTCAGTTACTCTGGCAACACTCTCCAAAGCTTCTTTGAATATTCCAATTTCATCCAGATAACCAAATATTACTTCAAGAGGCTCATATCTGGAATGTCTATAAGATCTTGTCTTGGCAAGCTTTGAATGCTCAAGCAAGGTATTTCATTCAAGCATGCTGTTTCAAGCTGCTTAGTCAGTTCTTCCTGATTTTTTTGGGCTAACTCTAACATGGAAAGATTTGGATTGTTTACTGCTGAGGGCATCTTGTAAAGTGGTAAAATTGAATAGAATTCAGCAAAAAAAAGTTGTATTCAAGAGAGAATTTTGTTAAAGCTCTTGAATAATTAACTGTGTCAAAGTGACAATTAAGTGCAGAATCTTAGAGATGTCAAAGAGTGGTGGGAAGTTTAGCACAAAGATTCAGGTCCAATATTGGTCTTGTATACTGCTGAATTTGGCTATAAAGGCAACAGAGTTACTTTGCTATGCAGGCTAGGCTTGGTGTTCTTGGGGGTGCTAAAAGTGCTATACTTGGATAACAACTTCAACAGAATTATGACATTCTTAATTTTTGCTGATACACAATTTTGATTTGGTTGGGACACACACCAAACCACAGGGCTTGGTAATCTTTATTTGTACTTTTCTGATTGAGCTGAGTTAATAAGCCCCAAGAGACTGGATTAATTGAAATCCTTTTGGGTGTTGGTAGGTGCATAAGATAAATGAAAATTGCATCATCCATTGGCTGATGCATTGGCAACTACTCAGTGCTAGGACTGATCTTGAATGATCAATAACTTGGAAATATGTGGCAGATCAGCTGAGGATAGAAGGACCACATGAAAATTGACCAGGTGTGACAGTTGAAAGTGTTGCAAAAGTTTGTAATTCTACCTATATATTCACCTAACTTATTCACTTAGATCATTATCTTCAAATCCTAAAATATACTGACCAAAATCTTTGTTGGGATTTACTTGGAACATATTTGCCAAAATATCAGATACCCAGAACATGAAAATTCATAAAGTTGCTCAAACAGCCCCAAGCTTTGCATACATGCTCTTGGAACCTTCCTAAAGCTATTCTTTGTGCTTGTTATGCCAAGACCATGTAAATGTATAGATATTACTTTTACATTCAATACATCATTAAGTGAAGACCACATTATCTACTTGTTCTCTCAATCACCTCCAATATCTCAAAGCCTCTTACAAAGGTTATGAGCCCTGAGCTCTCATGCTGCTACAAGAAAGAGGCCTTTGGGATATTGTCATGGGAGAAGAATGCCCTCCTAAAATGTGGGAGAGGGAACTTTAAAGTACCAAAAGAAAGAACAAAGTACCTTTGATTGCATTTGCCATAATGTCAATGACAGATTGCTAATTCAATGCTCAAGAGCAGAAACAGCAAAAATGCCCAGAAGGCATTAGAAGACACCTACCAGTCATGTTCAACTGCCAAGAATATATATCTTAGACAAAAATTCTTCAATACAAGGATGTTGCCAGGAGAAGAAATGAAAATCTAATTAACAGAATTACCCTGCAGGTGGATGAGATGGAATTTATGGGCATACCAACTACTGATGAGGATGTGACAGTAACCATCTCAAATAGGCTGACAGACAAGTTTCAGGGCCTTGTTTCAGCTCCAGAGTCCAGAACTGTAGATTTGACCTTAAATTTTGTGGATGGAAGGCCCCTGGATGAAGAATTAAGAAAATCAAGTGCCAATAAGAAGGAAAAGGAAAATGCTCTGATATGCAATGATAACCAACAAAGGAGATACCCAAGACCTTTCAAAGGCAATAGCAACCTGTCTTACAACTAATGCAAAAGGAAAGGAAACATCAGACTGGTGCCTGAAAAACAGTGATACTCAGCAGAAATAGCCTCAATATGGAAATGCTGCAACAACTGAAGATATATTATTCATATCTGCACCAAGTATGACTGCAAACAAGGATTCTCAGATAGGGTATATTGAATATGGAGTAACTCAAGACTTTACACACCAAAAAGAACTTTTTACCCAATATCAAGAAACTCAAATTAAGAAGGTCTTCATGGGTGCCAATAGAACACTTGATGCAGTGGGGAAAAGTCATACAAGTAAACTTCAGAAGCAGTGAAGGAAGCCATACACTGACCTTTGAAGAGGTACTGTATGTACCAGAAATGGCTAAGAACCTACTATCTGTAAGCAAGGCCACAGCAGAAGGACTCAGTTTCATTTTGACAACTCTGGATGCAGGATTATGGAGCAAAATGGTACTTATATTGCTGTGGGTATAAGAGATTGGAATCTGTATAAGTTGACTTATATTCCATCATATCTGGAAGCCAATATAAGTAACTTAAATGAAGAAACACTAATGCTGTGGCACAGAAGATTTGGACACATCAATTTTGATTATTTGTGCAAAATGATTAAATATCAGCTAGTTTCCAGGGTAAAATTGGTCCCCCAGCTAATATGAAGCACTGTATATCCTGCATATATGGGAAACAAGCCAGACAACTGTTTAAGAGCTCTAGGGTAATCACAACTGCGAAAAAACTAGATCTAACCAACTCAGATCTGTGTGGACCTATGCTAAATTTATCTTCAGGCAGGATGAAGTATTTAATCACTTGTATTGATGATTATACAAGATACATGTGGGTCTACTTCAAGGAGAGAAAGGATGAAGCCCTGTCTAAATTCAGGGGGTTTAAAGCCATGGTGGCCGGAGAAACTGGTGAAAAATCAAGAAAATATGCTCAGACAATGGTGGAGAATATACCTCCAAACTCTACATCTACTTCTGCAAAAGTCATGGGATAAAGCAAGAGACTGCTGTACTATACTCTCCACAGCAAATTGGAGTAGCAGAATGATCAAATTAATCAATAGTTGATATGGTGAGATCTATGTTCCAAGATCAAATATTATCCTATGATTTTTGAGCATAATCAGTTGCCACAGCTGTATACCTTAAAAGTAGGAATTTTAACAGAATACTTTGTGATTCTACTCAGTTTAAGGCGTGCTAGTATACAGACCAAGTGCAGAACATCTAAGAATACTTGGGTACACAGCCTATATTAAGAAACTGCGTGGAAATCAGTCAAAACTGAGCCAAGAGTGCAAAATGCATTTTTTTGGGCCACTTCAATATGAGTAGAGTATAGAGACTCTACAATACTAGAGAAAAAGATTATCAAGTCTTGGGATATGTTGTTTGATGAAAATGCTAAATTTCCACAAAAGATGGCTTTAGTTGATTGCAAAAATCTGATGTCAAGTCCACTGATTGTCAAGATTGAATTAGAGCAAAACAGTGAAGGTTTTTTTGCTCCAGAGGACTTTACAACCATGTTTCAGCCTAAATTTGTGTCCAGAAATATCCTAGTAGAGATCATTATAGTATCAAGTGCCTGGAGATCCAGCCAGACAAGAAATAGCCCAGATTACTATATCAATTAGAGTACAAACTTAGCCTATGTTTATTCAGTCCATATTGATGAACCCCAGACTGTAAAAGAGGCCCTAAATAGCCCTCAGACAAAGCTTTGGAGATCTGCAATGACTGAGTAATATCTGGCCCTGATGGAAAATCAAACTAGAGACTTAGTTAAATTACCATACAACCAAAAATCAATTGGATGCAGATGGGTCTTTAAGACAATATACAAGGCTGATAGTACAATTGAAAGATGCAAAGTAAGACTTGTGGCCAAAGGAAACTCTCAAACAAAAGGACTTGACTATACTGAGACATTTGTATCAGTAGCCACATTGAATTGCATCAGATTAACATTGGCTATTGCAGCCAAATTCAAGTTTTTTAAACATCAAATGCATGTAAAAACTGCATTTTGAACAGAGAACTTGATTAGGATATGTATATGCACCAGCCTGATGGGTTTGCTGACCACAGTAATCCCCATCTGACCTGCAAGCTTACAAAGTCTCTATATGGACCAAAGAATTACAGAGAACCTGGAACTTCAAAATAGATTCTTATTTGGAATCTTTGAGTTTCAAAAGGAGTAATTCTGACTTTAGTATATACTATAAGCCAGATAGTGCAAATCCAGTTCTATTAGCTCTATATGTGGATGATCATATTATAGCCATCAATAACCTAGAAACATTGGAAGAGACTAAATCCAGCCTATCTGAGGAGTTCAAGATGTCCAATCTAGGAGAACTCAGTTACTACTAAGGGATAAGATATACTAAAGAAGTACCAAATGGAAGATTGTAAACTGGCAGCCCACTGTCATGATCACATATTATCCCTGGCCTCCAATTATCAAGCCAAATCAAGTCAGCAAAGAAGTCCAAGTTCCTTCTAGAAAGTTTTACTACATTTTAGCAACTTCTTGAAAGCTCCAAGTCAACAATACACAATGGAACATTTTATGGAAGCTTCCCATTGGAATTTCTGTAGTCCCATACCCTATATGGTAATTACATGGCATATGACCTGGTCACATAATTAGCCAACCCCTGACATATCCCCATGTGATATTCTAGCTTGTTCTTTTGTATATTTTTATCTTGGCACACTTACTGTGCCTCACCCCAGAACCCCATTAGTATTAGCCAATATCTCTTAGCATCCATATTGCCCAAGAGTATTTATAGTCCTATCCACCTTTATGTATTCCTCAGTCTGATAAACACAGGTCTTGAATAAACAGCCTTGCCTTGGAGATTCACCTTACCTTGAAAACATGCCTTACCTTGTTGATCCACACCTAAGTTCTTTCCTGGTCCTGCCTTGCCTAGCCCTACTCTCCTGCCTTGTGTCTATTCATAACAGCTACCCCAATGGAGACAAACCTTAACTTGGTCAAAACTAACCAAATACAGAGAGCTTGGTGTCATCTGAAAGCCCTGAGTTGCTTTGTCAGTCTATGGTCAGCAGTATGATGTATATCATTCTTGGAACATGTCCAGATGTCTCATATTCAGTGGGAGTTGCTAGCAGCATAATCAAAACTATGGATCTGATCATATTGCAGCAGTTAAGCAGATTTTCAGATACCTAAAAGGAACTGCTGATATCTGCTTAAGATACACTAATAAGGATACAGAACAGAATCTTGTGGGATACTCTGATGCTGATTGGGGACAAAATGTGGTAGACAGAAGATCCACCACAGTATACACCTTTCTTTACTTCAAAGGAGTAATTTCATGGAATTAAAGAAAGAAACCTGCTGTGGCACTTTCTACCACAGAGGCAGAGTATATGGCAGCCTGTGAGGCTACAAAAGAAGCAATGTGGTTAAGGAAGCTTATTCAAGATTTAGGCATATGTCAAAAAAAGCCCATTACTTTATTTCAAGATGATCAAGGATGTTCACAATTAGGTAGAAATCCAACTTTTCATGATAGTGCTAAGCCCATAGATATAAGACACCACTTCATATGTGAAGTAATAGAGAATAACTTGGTTGACTTAGCTTACTGTCCTACAGATGAAATAATTGCAGACATATTCTCCAAACCATTAGCTAGAGACAAGTTTGAATATCTTAGGTCAAAATTAGGACTAGTCAGTATGAACATTTAGCTGAGTGGGAGTGTTGTAAAAGTTTGTGATTCCACCTTAATTTTCACCTGAGATAGTCACTTAGATTGGTACCTTCAAATCCTAAAGAATACTGACCAAAATCCTTGCCAGGATTTACTTAAAATATTTTCACCAGAGTATCAGGTACCTAGAACATGAAGATTCTCAAAGTTGTCCAAACAGCCCCAAACTTAGCACACATGCTCTTGAGACCATGCTAAGCACATTCTATGTGTTTGTCATGTCAAGACCATGCAAAAGTATATATACTACTTTTACATTCAATAAATCATCAAGTGAAAACCACATTATCTACCTGTTCTCCCAATCACTTTCAATATCTCCAAGTCTCTGACAACAAAGAGTATATTTGGAGATGTGGTAAAGTACACAAATACTGGGATTGGGTATGTCTGGGTCAGGGAAAATCAGTCAAGGGAATAGATTCTTTAACAGAGTAAAATTGACCAAGTTTTGAATTTTGATGCACAACATCAGCTGATATTGTTAAAATGGATATGAAGATAGGACAGAATGAATCACAACCAGAATTAGTTATACCTTAGTTAGGGAAAACCAGTTAGGGAGCTAGATTTTGTAACTTGGTAAATATGGCCAAGTCTTGCATGTTGATGCACAACACCATCTCATCAACCAAGAGGGTAATCTGGTAATGAAAGTTCTGGTTTCATCAGCTGGGAGCCCCTTTGTAGTGAAGCATTTTCTCATGGGGTGTTCTCTTGGCAACTGTACCAGATGGATAGGTGTCTTCTAATGCTTTTCAGGCATTCCTAGCAGCTTTTGCTCTTGGGGTTGAATCACTGTACACTATTGCAATTAAGACAAATGCAGTTGAAAACATGTTGTTCTTTCTTTTACACTGTAATATACTGTCAACTTGGGATTTAGCAGATAATCAACTGGCATTCTGCTGGTGTTTCACTGGCTTTCACTGAATTTTATTTCTAAGGGTCTAGTACTTTCAGGTTTCTTCTACACTTAAAGGTAGGTATTGTTCTCCCATGACAGCATCCCAATGGTCTCTTTCCTGAAGCATCATCCACGTCATCACCTTTAGAATCTGGTTGTCAGTTCCATTCCACTTTTTGGCATAGGGAGAAATTCTATTTGTAGCAGTTGCAGACACTCCAAAGAGTTCCAGCCTGAGGTTCATTGTGTATTGTGAAAGTCTTGGAGATATTGAGCATAACTTGAAGAACAAGTAGATATCATGGGTTTGACTAGTTGACTGATTGAATGCAATGCCTGAGAATCAAGTGAAATCCAAGTTTGGGTGTTTCATAGGATACTTTGACCTGGTCTTGACATGTTGGACAAGAAAACTGCTTCTATGACAATCCCAAGATCAGGTGTGCAGAGTTGAGGGCTGGTTGAACATCATTATAATACTGATGTCCAGAGTGCCTGGTATTTTGGGGTATATCCAAAGTAAATCCCAACAAGGAATTTGGCCAGATTTCACAAAGATTTGTGGACTGGGATCCAAGTGACCTAGTTAAGCAAGTGATTAGGTGTGATGACAAAGTTTACAACAGCACAGGACCCAAGGAGTTTTCAAATGCCAACCAGGCTGTGTATGCATTTATGGGTCCAAGACTCACAAAGTCAATCTTCTTACTTTTCTTGGCATGTACCAGTGAAGTAACAAAGACACTATTCTGACATGATGAGGCATGGTGTGAATGGCAAATAGCCCAACTTCACATCCCACCACATCTAATTCCACTAACATCCCCACACCACTCAAGGCACATTGGGGAAGGCAAGTAGCTTTCAAGGCCTTGTCAACTCCAAGAATGACCACACACCTTGCAACACAGGTGTAGGGTCTACATTTCATCACTCACATATTGACCAAGTTACCCCTTAAGGTCCATTATAACAGAGGCACCAATTTATGCAAATGCATGCTCTTGCCAGGGCAGCCAAGCTTTATGTTAGCAATACCATTCCACCTGCTCAAGGAACCCCCCCATCATGTGTAGAAACACTCTGGTTCTCCTAATAGCAGTAGAATGAGACAGAGGGAAATGTGGCAGATTATAAGTTGTAATCTGGCATCTATATCAGTTGAGTTGGTCAGCAAGCCTCCAATACTGATGTTAAAGGTGACTTATCAGGGCAGCAGGTTGTATCCAAGGAAGTAGTGAGGCTTGGTAGCCACAGCTTGTATCACAAATCCCCAATCCGGTAACAAAAATGATGAGAGATGGTTCACGGCCTGTATCCGTCTATGCATGGATCTCAGCTGGGTGGACGTAAGACATTTAGTGAGCAGCCACCACTCCAAGTTCAACTCTACACAGGGTACAAACAAATCGAGGGGGGAGGTCTTCCGAAAGATCAAATGGCACTGGAAACATCCAAATCTCCTTCCCTGATGACCGTTTATCTATTTTAGATGGTGTTGATGGTCCCCACACTGTTTGGTCACCGACTACAAATACAATGCACGAAGGGTGCTGCATGAATGATTGATCACGGGGGCCAATCGCATTCCGCTGGATGAAAAAGGGCCCCCCCCCGAAAATACGGGGTCCAAACGGAGGGGATGAGGATGGGTTGATATTCCAGGCCACGAAATCGGCCCTTCATCAAACCAGGAGAGCTTGTTGCGAGGGACCCAACTAGGTTACCACCACCGACCATGACGGAACTTCACGATCTTCCTGGAGAACGAGTTCGAGTGGACAAGAGCATCTACGAGCAGTGGCTTAT
>MCFE01000944.1:0-24646 GCA_002104905.1 Basidiobolus meristosporus CBS 931.73
AAATGAAAAATCTAATTTACAGAGTTACCCTGCTGGTGGATGAGATGGAATCTGTGGGCATACCAACTACTGATGAGGATATGATAGTTGCCATCCTGAATAGCCTGATAGACAAGTTTCAGGGCCTTGTATCAGCCCTAGAGTCCCAAACTGAAGATTTGACCTTAAGTTACAGATTTGGAAGGCTTCTGGATGAAGAATTAAGAAAATCAAGCACCAATGAGAAGGAAGAAGAAAATGATTTAATAAGCAATGATAACCAACAAAGGAGGTACCCAAGACCCAACAAAGGCAGCAGCAGCCTGTTTTGCAACTACTGCAAAAGGAAAGGACACACATCAGACTGGTGTCTCAAAAAGAGAGATAATCAACAAAAGAAGCCTGAATATGGAAATGCTGCAACAACTGATGATAGGCTCTTCATATCTGCACTAAATGCAAGCACAAACAAGGATTCTCAGACATGGTATATTGACTCTAAAGCATCTCAACACTTCTCACACCAAAAAGAACATTTTACCCAATATCAAGAAATTCCAATTTAGAAGGTTTTTGTGGGTGACAATAGAACACTTGATGCAGTGGGAGAAGGAATTGCCCAAGTAAACCTTAGAAATAGTGAAGGAAGCCATACTCTGACTTTCAAAGAAGTACTCTATGTACCAGGAATAGCCAAGAACCAACTATATGTAAGCAAGGCCACTGCAGAAGGACTCAGTTTCAACTTTGACAGTTCTAGATGCAAAATCACTGATCAAAATGGTGCCCATGTTGCTTTGGGTATCAGATATCAGAGTCTATACAAGTTGACTTATATTCCAGCATATCTAGAAGCCAATATAAGTAACTTAAATGAAGAAACACCAATGCTTTGGCACAGGAGATTTGGGCAAATCAATTTTGATTATTTGCGCAAAATGATCAAAGATCAGCTAATTTCTGGAGTACAAAATGATCCCTCAGCTGATTAGGGGCACTGTGAGGCCTGCATATATAGGAAACATGCCAGACAACCGTTCAAGAGCACTGGCTTAATCAAACCTAACAAAAAATTAGATCTAATTCACACACATCTGTGTGAACCTATGCAAAAGTTTTCCTTAGGAAAGATGAAGTATTTAATCACTTTTATTGATGATTATACCAGAAGCACATGGGACTACTTCATGGAGAGAAAGGAAAAAGCTCTGTCCAAGTTCAGGGAGCTTAAAGCCATGGTGGAGAGAGTAACTAGTAAAAAATCAAGAAAACATTCTCTGACAATGGTGGAGAATATATTTCCAAACTCTTCATCCACTTCTGCAAGATTCTTGGGATAAAGCACGTGACTTCTGTACCATACTCCCCACAGCCAAATGGAATAGCAGAATGTGCAAACAGATCAATAATTAATATGGCAATATCTATGATCAAAAATTTCCCTCTGATTTTTGGGTGGAATCAGTTGCCACAGCTGGATACCTTAAAAATAGGAGTTATAAGTGAATATTTTCTAGTTCCACACCATATGAGGCATGGTATGGATACAGACCATGTGCAGAACATCTAAGAATATTTGGGTGTAGAGTATATGCCAAGAAGCTGCCTGGAAATCAGCCAAATGTGAGCCAAAACATGTAAAATGCATATTTTTGGGCTACTGCAATGAGAGTAATACACACAGACTCTACAGTACCAAAGCAAAGAAGCCAATCAAGTCCAGGCAAGTGCTGCTTGAGGAATATTCAAAATATTTACAAAAAACAACATCAGATGATGACAAAAATCTGAACTCAAGTCCACCAACTGTCAGGATTAAATCAGAGCAAAACAATGAAGATCTTTTCACTCCAGATGACTCTAAAACCATGGTTCTGCCTGAAGCAGAGCCCAGGAGTATCTCAGAAGTGATCACTTCAGTATCAGTTGCCTGGAGATCCAATCGGACCAGAGAGAGCCCAAATTACTATATCAGTGAGGGTAAAGCATATCCTCTGCCTATTCAGTTCATATTGATGAACCCCAGGCTGTAAAAGCAGCCCTAAATAGCCCTCAGACAAAGCTTTGGAGATCTGCAATGACTGAAGAATTTCAGGCCCTAATGGAACAACAAACTTGGGACTTGGTCAAATTACCAATCAACCAAAAATCAATTGGATGCAGATGGGTCTTCAAGATAAAATACAAGGCTGATGGTACAATTGAAGGATACAAAGCAAGACTTGCAGCCAAAGGATACTCTCAAACAAAAGGAGTTGACTAGACTGAGACCTTTGCACAGGTAGCCAAGTTTAATTCCATCAGATTACTATTGGCTATTGCATCCAAATATAAGTTTCTTATTCATCAAATGGATGCAAGAACTGCATTTTTGAATGGAGAACTTGATAAGGATATGTATATGGACCAGCCTGATGGGTTTGTTGACCAAGATAAACCCATTTGGTCTGCAAGCTTAAAAAGTCTCTATATGGTCTTAAGCAATCACCAAGAGCCTGGAATTGTAAGATAGATTCTTCTTTGGAGTCTCTGAGTTTCAAAAGGAGTAAAACTGACTATGGTACATACTATAAGCCAGATAGAGCAAGTCCAGTTCTATTAGCTTTAAATGTAGATGATCTTATTACAGCCTCCAATAACCTAGCAACATTGGAAGAGACTAAGTCCAGCCTTTCTAAGGAGTTCAAGATGTCCAATCTAGGAGAACTCAGTTACTACCTAGGGATTAAGCTTTCCATAGGCAGAGGTACCCAGACCATTACCCTAAGCCAATCCAAGTATATTGAAGATATACTGAAGAAGCTCAAAACAAAAGACTTTAAGCTGGCAGCTACCCCAATGGAGACAAACCTTAACTTGGTAAAACTCAACCAAATCAAGACAGCTTAATGCCATCTGAAAGCCCTGACTTTTCTTATCAATCTAAAGTTGGAAGTCTGATATACATCATGCTTGGAACATGTCCAGTCATCTCACATTCAGTGGGAGCTGTCAGGCAGCATAATCAGAACTATGGATCTGATCATATTGCAGCAGTTGAGCAGATTTTTAGATACCTAAAAGGAACTAATGATATCCGCTTAAGATACACTTATATGGATTAAGAACTGGATCTTGTGGGATAAACTGATGCTGACTGGGGACAAAACCTGGAAGACAGAAGATCCACCATAGGATACATCTTTCATGTGATTCAAGGATGCAACCAACCATAGCACTTTCTACCACAGAGGCAGAGTATATGTCAGCATGTGAATCTACAAAAGAAGCAATGCAGCTAAGAAAGCTTTTTACAGATTTAAACATATATCAAAAAAGGCCTATTACTTTTTTTAAGATAATCAGGGTGTATACAATTAAGTGGAAATCCAGCTTTTCATGCTAGAGCTGAGCACATAGATATTAGACATCATTTCATACATGAAGCTATAGAGAATAACTTAGTTAGCTTAATTTACTGTCCTTCAGATGAAATGATTGCAGACATATTTACCAAACCATTAGCAAGAAACAAGTCTAAATATCTTAGGTCAAAATTGGGACTAGTTGGTATGAGCATTTGGCTGAGTGGGAGTGTTGCAAAAATTTGTAATTCCACCTTAACATTCACCTAACTTAGTCACTTAGATCTGTGGTAATGGAAAGTATTCCATTACTACAATATATCAAAACCAATATTGCACCCATTTCCTTATTTTGCTTTTTGCTATTGTAATATACAAGTTAAAGATCCAGAAATTCCAACTTTAAATGACAAATACCCCAGACTCTGACAGGCAATCCACCCAAGAATATTATGTCATACAGAACATGCAGTAGCCAACACATGTTTCAAATTACAGCTCATTTGAAGCAGTACTTAAGGATTTATGACCAAAAGAGTCCAATTATTATATATACTAGGCCACTATTGCTAGGATTACTATTGTGACTTTGATTGCGTGTAACTTTTGAGCCAGCCCATCATATCACGTGATATTCTCACAGGTGCTGTGCCTATGTCATAATACAATACAACAAGAATTTGGTGGAGGACCTGGGTAGTTTGAACCTTTCACTTTACAAGCATCAACAAACATTACAAGAATGACCAACACACCACTCCCAGCAATAATAGCCACTTTCAAGGGTGCCATCCCAGTATAATTCTCAGGAGAGAATGTTGCTGAGTTTCTAGAAGAGTTTAACAATATAGCTGCAGGATTTGAGCTATCACACAAGAACAAAATTCAGTTGTTTCCCTTTCTCTGCAAAGTTGAAGTATCAAGATTTTTACAAAGTTTCAATCCATTTGAGGTATCTGTTGGCACTGACTATAACTTGGACACTGCTCAACAAGCTATTTTAGCTGAGTACCAAAAGGAAGCACAGCTTGTTACACTAAATGAGCTACAAATGCCTTACAACATGACCCAAACCTTGCAAAAGTGCATTCAAAAGTTTGAGTCAAAAGCAAGGCATGTTGAAGCGGCTATTGGAATTCCAAGATTTTATCAAAGAAACTATTTTCTGATGAATATGCCTCCTGAAATACATAATGCCATTAGCCAGCAAGTTCAGGCTACTAACTCCTACAACAATGTTAAACAAATGCTGTTAAACTCTCAATTAGGGAGACAAGTCATGGATTCCCTCAATACTCAAGTGAGGATTCCCACCCCAGCCAAACAAATTCTTCATTGTACAAATAGCCCACAAAGTAATCAGGTTAATGAATTAGTTGATGCATTAGGAAAACTGACGCTTAAGTTAGACTCTCAAGGTGTACCATCATCAAGCATCAACAAGGCAAGAACATAAAATCCCAAAACAGCCAGTAATTATCCACAGCAAACCAAATATTGTGTGTACTGTGAATCTGCTGAACATAGTTGTTATGGTTGTCAAATATTAAATATCATTATTGACAGTCATAAAGTTATGACTAATTGCTATGGGAAGATCTGTGATATTGCAGGAAACCCCTTGCCTATCAACCAAGGTTACGGTGGAATGAGGTCCTATATACTTGCTCAAGAAGAATCAAGTAAAAGCACCACAACATTAAATTTTATACAAATCCAAAAGACTGCAGAAATTCCAAGCAATGAATGTTAAATACTCACAATATCAGACCCATCAGGGCAGGTCCAAGAATATCTAAAGGAAAAAGAGGAAGTTGAAGAATTTGACTGCCTTATTGATAAGAGAAAATATGTCTCTTCCAAGAGCAATCCTAGATGAGTGTTTACCACCAAGAGAAATCAGCCAGTTGTTGAAATACCAGTACAGCCAAAAACATCAAAAATCCAAAAAGAACACTTGCAATCTTAATATAAGTATGACACTACTGCAATCACACAGAAAGTTATCAACAAAATCCAGAAATCTCCATTTCCACAACTTACAAATCAAGAAATGTTCACCACTGTCAACAATCTCAGTCAACTACTACCAGAAATAGCTAAGCCTATGAACAAAGATATCCTGAAGAATTATCAAGAACAGTTGTCAACAACATTATCAAGTGAACAACTACAATTTGAAGTGGAAAAAGCCTTTTACTCTATTACAACAGGAATATATGCTACTACAATCAACAATGTTAAAGTGGAATGTGTTTTTAATTCAGGATCAGAAATCAATGCTATCACTGCAATGACTATTGAAAAATCAAATTACCATTGACAGAAGTTGACTGGAATATGAGAACTGCTACAGGTGCAACAGAGAAGATGCTTGGACTTTGTCACTCTGTGACAATTGAAACTGGAGGAATCAGGGTTACTTCTCCCTTTTTCATTGTTGCCAATGAACCCACTATTGAAATATTGTTAGGACAACCTTATGAGAGAAAATGTCTTCTACAAGCTGATAACAGACCTGATGGAAGCTTATGGCTGACAACCACTTCTGACAATCAAAAAAGAAGGGCAACTTTTTGTGCAGCAGAAGAGAATAATCCAGGAAATGCAGACTCAATTCCAGTACAACATATAGGTTCATAAGGACATTTTGCTCTAAAATGGAAAATTGCAAGCCTGCAGCTACCCAATGGACAATAATTTGAAATTGAGCAAATCTCAGCCAGTTTCTGGTGAAAACAGCTCAAATATGGACCAAAACTTTTCCTATCAATCAATGGCTGATAATCTGATGTACTTGATGGTGTCTACAAATCAAGATACTGCAGTGGCAGCTGGAATAGTTAGTCAATTCATGCAGAATTATGGATCAGGTCAAATTACAGCAGTTAAGCGGATTTTCAGATATCTACAAGGTACCAAAAATATGGTACTAGTGTACTCTGGAGCAGCTAATAGGCAGAAAGTTGATTGTTACAGTAACTCAGACTGGGGTAGAGATCTGATTGGCAGATGCTCTACAACTGGGTATATATTTCTTTATGCTGGTGCAGCAATTGCTTGGAATTGCAAGAAACAATCAACTGTGGCCCTTTCTACAACTGAAGCAGAATACATGGCTGCTTGCCAAGTAACTAAGGAGGCTATATGACTACAGAAATTACTCAAAGACTTAGGCTTTAATATGGATGAAACAACATGTATTTACAATGTTGTGATCTGCTGCTTAAATGCTTAAGTTAGATCAGTTTTTAGCCAAATCAGTTAGTTACATGTTTAGGTTATCAGTGTATCAGTGTTACCTATCAAATCAGTAGCATTACTCAGCAAATGAATCAGCATATCTTTATCAGACAGAAATAGTTATATTAAGTAGGATCTTATTGGGTGATGATGATGCAATCAAATGTGTCATCAGCCACAGCCAACATTGGGAAATACAGTTAGTCAGTAGTTGATCTGGCAAAATGTATATAAGGAGCTGCTGGAATCTCAATAAAGATCAATTCAAGTTTTAATGAATACAATACTAGCTGAACTCCCTATTCCTCTAAAACTCTTATACCAAGACTTGTAACATTGATAGCAGCAATAATCAGAAACTGTTGAAATATTGGACTATTTGGTATCATTCAGCAGCTAAAAATTTACTTAACAATTCTAGGCCAGTCTTAGTTACTGTAAAACTCATTTACTGCCTTAACCTTGCCGCTTTCTCCAGATATATGATCTTATGATTATTCCCCCATAGTCAGGATCAAATTAGCACTATTACCAAACATTATGTACTAACCCTGAAACTGTTACAGAATGCTCCTGAATATTGAGAAACCCTCCCTACTTAGTGTTGCAGCTGTATTACTTCTACAAAGGTATAAATACTGAGCTTCTTTATGAATAAACAACAGTTCAACTATTATCACTATTTCTTGATAAGTTCCTTATATCCAAATCACTTCTTAAATTGCAACAGGTTATGAGCCCCAATTGCCTTAATCTATTCTAAAGATGACTTCTACCAGCAAACAAAGCAATACTAACATCTTCCCTGTAAAGGAGAGGTTTGATGGGAAGAACTACAGACTTTGGAGAATCAAGATGCAGACCCACCTTGAGGAAAGAAAGCTTTGGAACATAGTAACAGGAAAGGAAGTTGAGCCCAAAGGAACAGCAGAAGATGTGGAGAAGTTTCAAGAGAAGGAGAGAAAGGCCTTCAATGCAATATGCATCAATGTGCAAGACTCCTTCATTGGACAAATCCATGCCTCAAATACTACCAAAGCAGCATGGGAATCCTTAGAGAAGATCTTTAGAGCAAAGTCAGTATCAAGCAAGCTTTATTTGAAACAAAAGCTCTTCAACATGAGAAAAAAGCCCAATGATGGCATGCTACAACTCATTACCAGAGTGGAGATACTTGCAGAAGCACTTTACAGTATTAATGCTGGTGTAGATGATGAAGAAAAGATACTCTGTCTGCTTTGCAGCCTACCAGACAAGTATGAGCCACTCATACTTTCTTTTGAAAGCAGAGAAGACAACTTGACTTTAGACTATGTCAAAGCAAGACTTCTCCATGAAGAACTCAGATGTAATAATCAAGCAGAGAAAACTGAAGATAATGCTTGATTCAGTTCATAAAGGCATACAGAAAAGAAGGGAAAGCAACAAAACCAAAGAAAACCTGGCTGCTGTAACTACTGTAAGAAGCCAGGACACTGGGCAAGAGAATGCAAGAAGAAACAAGCAGACAAAAAACTGAAACTAGAGCAGGCAAACCATATAACTACTAATGAACAGTTATTTGTCACTCTACAAGAGAGTTCAAGTAACCAAAGTAATGAATGGTACATTAACTCTGGAGCATCACAGCATATTTGTGGTATAAAGGATTGGTTCAGCAACTTAAAGACTATTCCCGTAAGAAAGGTTTATCTAGGAGATAACTCTGCATTGGAAGCTACCGCCAGTGGGTCTATACAACTAAATATGAGTGATAACTCAGGGGCAACAACAGCAAAACTGACTGACGTACTCTATGTACCTGGAATAGCTAAGAACCTACTCTCAGTCAGTAAAGCAACTACTCAGGGACTGAAATTTGTTTTTACTAAGCTGAGGTGCTCAATATTGAGTGAAAATGGACAAAAATTAGCTTCAGGAATCAGAGATCACAATATATACAAGTTACAATGCAAGATCATTGTACCTGAGTATGTCAGCATTGCTGAAACTGATGAAACCAACTGGGAGACATTGCATAGGAGGCTAGGACACATAGGGGAGCATAAAACGAGCCAATTGGTGAAAAATCAGCTTGTTTTGGGCCTAAAATACTCAATTCCGATCAAGTTGAATGTTTGTAAGGGATGTTCATATGGCAAACAAACTAGGCCACATTTCAAGAGCTCAGAAGGCATCAATACCACCGGAATATTGGCTATTGTACACTCAGACATATGTGACCCCATGAGAACACTGTCCTTTGGAGCCAAGAGATACTCTACAACGTTTATTGATGGCAAGACAAGATATACATGGGTGTACTTCCTCAAAATAAAGGATGAAGCTTTAGAGATGTTTAAGCACTTCAAGAACATGGCAGAAACACAAACTGGGTGTAAATTGAAGGTACTACAAAGTGAAAATGGAGGAGAATACTGCTCAAAGGAGTTTGCAAAATACTGCTTGTCTACTGGTATACTACAACAGACCACAGTTCCTCATACTCCACAGCAAAATGGAGTAGCAGAACGTGCAAATAGAACAATAGTAGAGATGGGAAGATCTATGCTACATGATAAGGGAATGGACTACACGTTTTGGGCTGAATCTGTTGCTACCGCTGTATACATCAAGAACATATGCCCATCAACAGCACTACATGATTCTACACCCTTTGTAGCATATACAGGCAAAAAACCAGATCTCCAACACCTCAGGATCTTTGGCAGTGATGTTTTTTATCACATCCCTGACAAAAAACACTCAAAGTTGGAACCAAAGAGTAGAAAAGGGATCTTTCTTGGGTATTGTGAAGATACTAAAGAGTATAGAGTGTATGATGGCCCAAATTCAGAAGTTGATCAAGAGCAGGGATGTTGTATTTGAGGAGAATTCAGATCAGAAAGCCACGGAAATCATTGGCTAGCTGCCTGATGATGCAATCAACACAAGTGAAGAAGATACATACCAAATCCAGCCAGAGATGTAAGAAACTTCTACCAGTTCCAGATCAGAACAGATTATCCCAGTTAGGAGATCTACCAGTATAAGAAATGCCCCTGGATCCTGGTGGCAGACATCCAATGATCATGAAGAAGCTTATCTTGCCTTATGTGCCAAACCTCAGAAACTGGAACAGGCAATGCAAGGTCCAGATGCTACTAAGTGGCAACAAGCCATGCAGGAGAAGTACCAATCACTGATCAAAGCAAAAATGTGGGAACTGGTAGATTTACCAAATGGGAGAAAGCCAATTGGATGTAGTTGGGTCTACAAGATCAAGATAACCTCAAATGGTGCCGTTGATAAGTACAAGGCTAGATTGGTAGCTAAAGGCTATTCCCAGATCCAGGGACTAGACTTTAAGGAAACATTTGCTCCAGTTGCCAAGTTTAACTCTATTAGGACAGTTATAGCCCTGGCAGCTGTACACAGTCTAGATCCACACCAAATGGACGTCAAAACAGCCTTTCTAATTGGGATTTGCAAGAAACTATATATATGGAGCAACCAGAAGGCTTTACCAATCCAAAAAGCCCCCATAAGGTGTGCAAACTTAGATAATTGTTGTATGGGCGTAAGCAGGCACCCAGAGCACGGTATAACAAGATTGACACATATCTAGAGGAAATTGGGTTCTCTTGTAGCACTGCAGATCACAGTATAGATGTGAAACAGCTCAATAAGGGTGTGATCATCCTAGTTCTTTATGTGGACGACCTAATTATAGCTACAAGTGATCAAGAGGCACTTAAACAGATAAAATCAGATCTCTTCAGCAAGTTTGAGATGAAAGATCTTGGAAAATTGAGCTATTTTCTTGGATTTGAGGTCATATTTGACATACCTACGCAGAAAATTGTGCTGAATCAGTCTAAGTACATCAGGGACATTCTTAGACGCTTCAAAATGGAAAACTGCAAACCTGCAGCAACCCCTATGGACAATTACCTGAAATTAAGCAAATCTCAACCAGTTATAGATGAAAATGGCTCAAATATGGACCAAAACTTTCCCTATCAATCAATGGTTGGTAGCCTAATGTACTTGATGGTGTCTACACATCCAGATATTGCAGTAGCAGTTGGAATAGTCAGTCAATTCATGCAGAATTATGGATCAGATCAAATTGCAGCAGTTAAGCGGATTTTTAGATATCTACAAGGTACCATAAATATGGTACTGGAATACTCTGGAGCAGCTAATAGGCAAAAATTTGATGGTTATAGTGATTCAGATTGGGGTAGGGATCTGATTGACAGACGCTCTACCACAGGCTATGTATTTCTTTATGCTGGTGCAGCTATTACTTGGAATTGCAAGAAACAACCAATTGTGGCACTATCTACAACTGAAGCCAAATATATGCCTGCATGTCAAGCAACTAAGGAGGCTATATGGCTACAAAAACTATTCAAAGACTTAGGTTTTAATTCAGGTGAACCAACATGTATTTACAAGGATAATCAAAGTTGTATTTCATTAGCTGGAAATCCTACTGATCATGCCAGAACTAAGCACATTGATATACAGCATCACTTTGTGAGGGAAGCTGTAGAAAATAACTTGGTGGAGCCGGTTTACTGCCCAACTGACAAAATGGTGGCAGACACATTGACAAAACCACTAGCTAGGCCACAGTTTGAGATCCTTCGAGAGAAATTGGGATTAAGGAATTATTTAGCTGAGGGGGAGTGTTGAAATATTGGATTATTTGGTATCATTCAGCAGCTAAAAATTTACTTAACAATTATAGGCTAGTTGTAGTCACTGTAGGACTCATTTACTGCCTTAACTTTGCCACTTTCTCCAGATATATCATCTTATGATTATTCCTCTATAGTCAGGATCAAATTAGCACTATTACCAAACATTATGTACTAACCCTGAAACTGTTACAGAATGCTCCTGAATATTGAGAAACCCTCCCTACTTAGTGTTGCAGCTGTATTACTTCTACAAAGGTATAAATACTGAGCTTCTTTATGAATAAACAACAGTCCAACTATTATCACTATTTCTTGATAAGTTCCTTATATCCAAATCACTTCTTAAATTGCAATAGAAACATCCCTCCTGAAGAAAGAAGAGGCCTCCCTCAACAATTGTCATTTTACTCAGTTTATGGATGTGAACCAAGGATTCCAGGAGATCTCACACAACCAAAGATTACAGACACCTTACCTGATGAGCTCAGTCAGCCAAGTATACACCAGCAACTGGAACAAAGACATCAAGAGTCACAGACCAAAGTATCTCAAAGTGCAGAAAAGATGAAGCAGGGACTTGATAAGACTTTAGCACCAGAAGAATTGACAGTCGGGAACTTTGTATTGCTAAGATACAACACTTGGAAGAAGCTTGAGCCACAATGGACAGGACCACTCAAGATCATTAGAGAATGTCCATTTACAACTTACCAACTAGTGGACAAACAAGGCAATATCTGGGAAGACTTAGTTGATAGGAACAGACTTAAGCTTGCAAGACATGCTGATAATACTGAACTATCAAGATATTGTATTGCAAGAAAAGAGATTCAGGAGAACCCTCTCAACTTTAGTAAGTGAGAATGTATGATCTACTGCTTGAATATTTAAGTTAGATCAGTTTTTAGTCAAATCAATTAGTTATATGTATAGGTCATCAGTATATCAGTATTATCTATCAAATCAGTAGTATTACTCAGCAAATGAATCAGCATATCTTTATCAGACAGAAATAGATATATTAGGTAGGATCTTATTGAGTGATGATGATGCAATCCAGTGTGTCATCAGCCACAGCCTACCTTGGGAAATACAATTAGTCAGCAATTGATCTGGCAAAATGTATATAAGGAGCTGCTGGAATCACAATAAAGATCAGTTCAAGTTTTAGCAAATACAATACTAGCTAAACTCCCTATTCCTTGGCAACTCTTTTACCCAGACTTGTAACAACAAATATAATTAAAGTTGTATTGCATTAGCTAGGAATTCTACTAATTATGCCAGAACTAAGCACATAGATATACAACACCACTTTGTGAGGGAAGCTGTAAAAATAACTTGGTAGAGTTAGCTTACTGTCCAACTGACAAAATGGTGGCAGATATACTGATAAAACCACTGGTTAGATCACAATTTGAGAATCTCACAGAGGAATTAAGATTGAGAGATTATTTAGTTAATGGGGAGCTTGAAATATTGAACTATTTGGTATCATTTGGCATCTAAAAATTTACTTAACAATTCTAGCCTAGTCTTGGTCACTTTAGGACTTGTTGATGGCTCCAACTTTGCCAGATTCTTCATATCTATGATCCTATGATTATTACCCTATAGTGAAGATCAAATTAACACTTTTTGCCAATCATTATGTAGTAACCCTGAGATTGTTTCAGAATGCTCCTGAATATTGAGAAACCCCCCTTTCTTAGTGTTACAGCTGTATTACTTCTACAAAGGTATAAATACTGATCCACTTTGTGAATGAACAATAGTTCAACTATTATCACTATATCTTGATAAGTTCCTTATATTCAAATCACTTCTTAAATTGCAACAGCATATTCCAAGCATGATATACATCCAACTGCCAACTACTATTTGATAAGGAAAGTCAGGGCTCTCAGATGGCACTAAGCTCTCTTGAATTGGTCAGGCTTTCACCTAGCTAAGGTTGGTCTCCATTGGCATAGCTACCTGCTTACAGTCTTCCATTTGGTACTTATATAGTATATCTTGAGTTTACTTAGATTGGCTTGGGGTGGTAGTCTAGCTACTTCCATTTTTGGACAACTTTGTTCTTAAGTAGTAACTGAGTTCTCCCAGATTGGACTTTTTGAACTCATCAGACAGGCTGGATTTAGTTTCTTCCAATGTTTCTATGCTATTGGCGGCTACAATAAGATCCTCCACTTATAGAGCTAACAGAACTAGATTTGCTTTATCTGGCTTATAGCTTGCACTGTACTTAGCATTACTTCTTCTAAAACTCAAAGGTTTGAAATAAGAATCTATCTTGCAATTCCATGTTCTTAGTGATTGTTTGAGATCATATAAAGGTTTTTTTTGAGCTTGTAGACCAAATGGGGGTTATATTGGTTAACAAACCCATTGGGCTGTTCCATATACATGTTCTCATCAAGTTCTCCACTCAGAAATGCAGCTTTTACATCCATTTGATGAATAAAAATTATGTATTTTGCTGCAATAGCCAATTTTAATCTGATGGAATTAAATCTGGCTACTAGCACAAAGGTTTCTGTATAGTCAAGTCCTTTTGTTTCAGAGTATCATTTGGTCACAAGTCTTGCTTTGTATCTTTCAACTGTACTATCAGCCTTGTACTTTATCTCAAAGACCCATCCACATCCAATTGATTTTTGGTTAATTGGTAATTTGACTAAGTTTCAAGTATATTTTCTATCTGGGCTTCATCAATATGGACTGAATAGGCATAGGCTGAGTTTGTACTCTCATTAATATAGTAACATGAGCTATTTCCTGTCCGGTTGGATCTTCTGGCATCTGATACTGGGATGATGATATCTGGGATATTCCTGGGCACTGCATCAGGCTGAGCCACAGTTGTAGAGTTCTTGGGAGTAAAGTGGTTGTCATTGTATTGATCCAATGCAATCCTGACTATTGGTTGATTTGAGATTAGAATATTGTCATCATGTGATATTGTTTTGTGAATATTTTGAATTTTCACCAAACAGCACATCCCTGGACTTGGTAAGCCACTTTGCTTTGGTATTGTAGAGTCTGTTTGCTTTATTCTCAATGCTATAGCCCAAAAATATGCATTTTATAAGTCTTGCCTCAAATTTTGACCAATTTTCCAGCAGTCTCTTGGCATGTGCTGTAAACCCAAGTGTTCTTAGGTGTTCTACACAAGTAAAGTCACTAGGTATTGTGCTACAGCTCCTATTTCTAAGATATACAGCTTTGACCACTGATTCTGCCCAGAAATCATAGGATAATTTTTGATCATGAGTCATAGATCTTGCCATATCAGTTATGGAGCTGTTTGCACATTCTGCAACTGCATTTTGCTGCAGGAGTATGGTACAGTAGTCTCTTTCTTTATCCTATAAATTTTGTAGTAGTGGATGAACAGCTTTGAGGTTTATTCTGCACCCTTATCTGAGTGTATTTTCTTGATTTCTTTGCCAGTTTCTCTTCCCACCATGGCTTTAAACTCCCCAAGCTCAGACAGAGCTGCAGTGGCCTTTCTTACAGATAGTAGGTTCTTAGCTATTTCTGGTATATATGGTACTTCTTTAAAGGTCAGTGTAGGGCTTCCTTCACTGCTTCTGAGGTTTACTTTGATAGTTACTTCTCCCACTGCATCAAGTGTTATATTGTTGCCCATGAAAACCTTCCCAATTGAAATTTCTTGATATTGGATAAAAAGTTCTTTTTGGTGTATAAAGTGTTGCAATGCTCCAGAATCAAAATACCATGTGTGATAATATTTGTATGTAGTCATATTTAGTGCAGATATGAATAGACTATCTTCAGTTGTTGTATCATTTGCATATTCAGTCATCTTTTCCTGATTATCTCTCTTTATGAGACATTGGTCTGATGTGTGTCCTTTCCTTTTACAGTAGTTGCAAGACAGGTTGCTGTTGCCTTTATAGGGTCTTGGATATCTCATTTGTTGGTCATCATTGCTTATTAAAGTACTCTGTGTTGCAATTTAAGAAGTGATTAGGATATAAGGAACTTATCAAGAAATAGTGATAATAGTTGAACTGTTGTTTATTCATAAAGAAGCTCAGTATTTATACCTTTGTAGAAGTAATACAGCTGCAACACTAAGTAGGGAGGGTTTCTCAATATTTAGGAGCATTCTGTAACAGTTTCAGGGTTAGTACATAATGTTTGGTAATAGTGCTAATTTGATCCTGACTTTAGCGGAATAATCATAAGATCATAAATCTGGAGAAAGTGGCAAAGTAAAGGCAGTATATGAGTCCTACAGTGACTAAGACTAGTCTAGAATTGCTGAGTAAATTTTTAGCTGCTGAATGATACCAAATAGCCCAATATTTCAACACTCCCCCTCAACTAAATAATTTCTTAATCCCAATTTCTCTCTAAGGATCTCAAACTGTTGCCTAGCTAGTGGTTTTGTCAATATGTCTGCCACCATTTTGTCAGTTGGGCAGTAAAATAACTCCACTAAGCTATTTTCTACAGCTTCCCTCACAAATTGATGCTGTATATCAATGTGCTTAGTTCTGGCATGATTAGTATGATTTCTAGCTAATGAAATACAACTTTGATTATCCTTGTAAATACATGTTGGTTCACCTGAATTAAAATCTAAGTCTTTGAATAATTTTTGTAGCCATATAGCCTCCTTAGTTGCTTGACATGCAGCCATGTATTTGGCTTCAGTTGTAGATAGTGCCACAGTTGGTTGTTTCTTGCAATTCCAAGTAATAGCTGCATCAGTGTAAAGAAATACATAGCCTGTGGTAGAGCATCTGTCAATCAGATCCCTACCCTAATCTGAATCACTATACTCATCAAATTTCTGCCTATTGGCTGCTCCAGAGTATTCCAGTACCATATTTATGTTATCTTGTAAATATCTGAAAATCCGCTTGACTGCTGCAATTTGATCTGATCCATAATTCCGCATGAATTGACTGACTATTCCTACAGCCACTGCAATATCTGGATGTGTAGACACCATCAAGTACATTAGGCTACCAACCATTGATTGATTGGGAAAATTTTGGTCCATATTTTAGCCGTTTTCATCTATAACTGGCTCATATTTGCTTAATTTCAGGTTATTGTCCATAGGGGTTGCTGCAGGTTTGCAATCTTCCATTTTGAAGCGTCTAAGAATGTCCCTGATGTACTTAGACTGATTCAGCACAGTTTTCTGCATAGGTATGTCAAATTTGACCTCAATTCCAAGAAAATAGCTCAATTTTCCAAAATCTTTCATCTCAAACTTGCTGAAGTGATCTGATTTTGTCTGTTTAAGTGCCTCTTGATCACTTGTAGCTATAATTAGGTTGTCCACATAAAGAACTAGGATGATCCCACCCTTTTTGAGCTGTTTCACATATATACTGTGATCTGCAGTGCTACAAGAGAACCCAATTTCCTCTAGATATGTGTCAAGCTTGTTATACCAAGCTCTGGGTGCCTGTTTAAGCCCATACAGCAATTTTCTAAGCTTGCACACCTTATGGGGGCCTCTTGGACTGGTAAAGCCTTCTGGTTGCTCCATATATATAGTTTCTTGCAAATCCCCATTTAGAAAGGCTGTTTTGACGTCCATTTGGTGTAGATCTAGACTGTGTACAGCTGCCAGGGCTAGAACTCTCCTAATAGAGTTAAACTTGGCAACTGGAGCAAATGTTTCCTTAAAGTCTAGTCCCTGGATCTGGGAATAGCCTTTAGCTACCAATCTAGCCTTGTACTTATCAACGGCACCATTTGAGGTTATCTTGATCTTGTAGACCCAACTACATCCAATTGGCTTTCTCCCATTTGGTAAATCTACCAGTTCCCACATTTTTGCTTTGATCAGTGATTGGTACTTCTCCTGCATGGCTTGTTGCCACTTAGTAGCATCTGGACTTTGCATTGCCTGTTCCAGATTTTGAGGTTTGGCACATAAGGAAAGATAAGCTTCTTCATGATCATTGGATGTCTGCCACCAGGATCCAGGGGCATTTCTTATTTTAGTAGATCTCCTAACTGAGATAATCTGTTCTGATCTGGAACTGGTAGAAGTATCTTCCATATCTGGCTGGAATTGGTACGTATCTTCTTCATTAGTGTTGATTGCATCATCAGGCAGCTGACCAATAATTTCTGTGGCTTTCTGATCTGAATTCTCCTCAAATACAACGTCCCTGCTCTTGATCAGCTTCTGAATTTTGTTATCATACACTCTATACCCTTTAGTATCTTCACAATACCCAAGAAAGATCCCTTTTCTACTCTTTGGTTCCAACTTTGAGCGTTTTTTGTCAGGGATGTGATAAAAAACATCACTGCCAAAGATCCTGAGGTGCTGGAGATCTGGTTTTTTGCCTGTATATGCTTCAAAGAGTGTGGAATCATGTGGTGCTGTTGTTGGGCATCTGTTCTTGATCTATACAGCAGTAGCAACAGATTCAGCCCAAAACTTGTAGTCCATTCCCTTATCATGTAGCATAGATCTTCCCATCTCTACTATTGTTCTATTTGCACATTCTGCTACTCCATTTTGCTGTGGAGTATGAGGAGCTGTGGTCTGTTGAAGTATACCAGTAGACAAGCAGTATTTTGCAAACTCCTTTGAGCAGTATTCTCCTCCATTGTCACATTGTAGTACCTTCAATTTACACCCAGTTTGTGTTTCTGCCATGTTCTTGAAGTGCTTAAACATCTCTAAAGCTTCATCCTTTATTTTGAGGAAGTACACCCATGTATATCTTGTCTTGCCATCAATAAACGTTGTAGAGTATCTCTTGGCTCCAAAGGACAGTGTTCTCATGGGGCCACATGTGTCTGAGTGTACAATAGCCAATATTTTGATGGTATTCATGCCTTCTGAGCTCTTGAAACGTTGCCTAGCTTGTTTGCCATATGAACATCCCTTACAAACATTCAATTTGATTGGAATTGAGTATTTTAGGCCCAAAACAAGCTGATTTTTCACCAATTGGCTCATTTTCTGATCCCCAATGTGTCCTAGCCTCCTATGCCACGTCTACCAGTTGGTTTCATCAGTTTCAGCAATGTTGACATACTCAGGTACAATAATCTTGCATTATAACTTGTATATATTGTGATCCCTGATTCCCAAAGCTAATTTTTGTCTATTTTCACTCAATATTAAGCAGCTCAGCTTAGTAAAGACAAATTTCAGTCCCTGAGTAGCTGCTTTACTGGCTGAGAGTAGGTTCTTAGCTATTCCAGGTACATAGAGTACAACAGTCAGTTTTGCTGTTGTTGCCCCTGAGTTATCACTCATATTTAGTTGTATAGACCCACTGGCAGTAGCTTCCAATGCAGAGTTATCTCCCAGATAAACCTTTCTTACAGGAATAGTCTTTAAGTTGCTCAACCAATCTTTTATACCACAAATATGCTGTGATGCTCCAGAGTCAATATACCATTCATTACTTTGGTTACTTGCACTCTCTTGTACAGTTACAAATAACTGTTCATCAGTAGTTATATGGTTTGCCTGCTGTAGTTTCTGTTTTTTGTCTGCTTGTTTCTTCCTGCATTCTCTTGCCCAGTGTCCTGACTTTTCACAGTAGTTACAGCAGCCAGGTTTTCTTTGGTTTTGTTGCTTTCCCTTCTTTTCTGTGTGCCTTTATGAACTGAATCAAGCATTATCTTCAGTTTTCTCTGCTTGATTATTACGTCTGAGTTCTTCATGGAGAAGTCTTGCTTTGACATAGTCTAAAGTCAAGTTGTCTTCTCTGCTTTCAAAAGAAAGTATGAGTGGCTCATACTTGTCTGGTAGGCTGCAAAGCAGACAGAGTATCTTTTCTTCATCATCCACACCAGCATTAATACTGTAAAGTTCTTCTGCAAGTGTCTCCATTCTGGTAATGAGTTGTAGCATGTCATCATCTGGCTTCTTCCTCATTTTGAAGAACTTCCGTTTCAAATAAAGCTTGCTTGATACTGACTTTGCTCTAGAGTTCTTCTCTAAGGATTCCCATGCTGCTTTGGCAGTATTTGAGGCATGGATTTGTCCAATGAAGGAGTCTTGCACATAGATGCATATGGCATTGAAGGCCTTTCCCTCCTTCTCTTGAAACTTCTCCACATCTTCTGCTGTTCCTTTGGGCTCAACTTCCTTTCCTGTTTCTATGTTCCAAAGCTTTCTTTCCTCAAGGTGGGTCTGCATCTTGATTCTCCAAAGTCTGTAGTTCTTCCCATCAGACCTCTCCTTTACAGGGAAGATGTTGGTATTGCTTTGTTTGCTGGAAGAAGTCATCTTTAGAATAGATTAAGGCAATTGGGCCTCATAACCTGTTGCAATTTAAGAAGTGATTTGGATATAAGGAACTTATCAAGAAATAGTGATAATAGTTGAACTGTTGTTTATTATAAAGAAGTTCAGTATTTATACCTTTGTAGAAGTAATACAGCTGTAACACTGAGTAGGGAGGGTTTCTCAATATTTAGGAGCATTCTGTAACAGTTTCAGGGTTAGTACATAATGTTTGGTAATTGTGCTAATTTGATCCTGACTATAGGAGAATAATCATAAGATCATAAATCTGGAGAAAGTGGCAAAGTTAAGGCAGTATATGAGTCCTACAGTGACTAAGACAAGTCTAGAATTGCTGAGTAAATTTTTAGCTGCTGAATGATACCAAATAGTCCAATATTTCAACACTTTCTTCTTCCTTCTTTTTGGTCTGTAGTGGGGTCACTGTGACAACTGCTGACAGATGTACTCATTCCCATGTTTTCTAGTTTCCTATTTTCTACTACCCTTATATTGGTTTTCCTCCATTTGTCTTACCTGATCAGTACTATCCCATAAGCTGGCGGACTATCACACCTACTTACCTTATGACATAAGTTCTCCCTCACTCTATGTAAGATTACTTGATGTAAGTACTTCTATATTAGGCAGGTACCTGTGCCAGTACCTGTAGCATATGACCAAACTGATTCACCATACATGGTATCCCTATGTTACACTGGTTGCAGAATACTGATCCCTGAATCATTGGGTTTGCTGTGCCTATTAGAACCTTCCAGCAACTACTTAGAACATTCTTAGCTCATTCTGATGTCATTAAGATTTCTACTTGACCACCAGAACCTTCTGGAGCACCATGATTAGTAATAACTTAGCCAGTGAGAAAAGCAAATAAGTGTGCATTCCCTCAACAATAAATATCATCCCTTCTATCAATATACCAACTTGTTCATCAGTATAATCACTGCTACCTACTGCTACCTGAACTTCCAGTCACAGACCACAGGACACTTCCAGGAAACTGCACTGACAGCCAACTGACCTTGGAGGCACCACTTGTGAGGAATACTCAGAGTAGGTATCTTTTGTTATATTTGATTCTTTCCCAAATCTGTTCTTGTACAGGCAAAGATACCTTTCTGTCTTTGTAACTATTGAACACAGCTGCATTTATATCAAGTCCCTGCTGGTGGAGTTAACAGTTGTTTTGACCTTGGAAGTTTTAGTATATTGCCATCTCAAACAGCACTGAACCCATCACATACTTTGGTTAAGAAGCCAACTAATTTGTGGATTGTAAATCTATAGTTTTCCCTTGACAAGCTTGGGGCTTCATTCCCTATCACATTAGATTAGAGACAGTACCCAAGTATTCCTATCAAGTTTTAACAGAGGTTATTGCACCCAGTGAACACCCCTCATAGATAAAACTTGAGATGTGTTGGATGCATCTCTCCCTTGGACCTATACACCACCACAGCACTTGATTTTCTTCTTCTTTATGAGGTGCTTTCCATATACATAATCTAAGGTCAAATACTCAGTTCTGAGCTCTGGGGCTGATACAAGGCCCTGAAACATATCTGTCAGGCTATTCTGGATGGTGACTATCACATCCTCATCAGTGGTTTGTATGTGCACAGATTCCATCCCATCAACAAGCAAGGCAATTGTGTTAGTTAGGTTTTTCATTTCAACTTGTGGCTGCATCTTTGTGGTAGAGTTTTTGTGTTAGCTACATTTTCTAAACAGCTGAACATGACTGATAGGTGTCTTCTAATACCTTTCAGGCATTCTTTGCCTTTTTTGCTCTTGAGCATTGAATTAGCAATTTGTCTTTAACATCAAGGTAAATACAGTTAAAGGCACTTTGTTCTTTCTTCTGGTACTTGTAGGATTTCTCTCTCACATTTAAAGGAGGGCATTCTTCCCCCATGTCAATATCCCAAAGGCTGGTTTCTAGTTGCGTCATCTACATTTTCACCTCCTACACTTGGTAGCTGGATCCATTTAGCTTTTCAGCAGAGAGATAAATTCCAGTAGTAGCAGTAGTGACATTGCCACAAGTGACAGCTTGTGTCTCATAACCTGCTATCAGAGTGTAGGTGATATTGGAAGTGATCAGTGGGGCAAGTAGATTATGTGGTTTTCACTTAATGATCTAATGTGTTATGATCTGCCGCTTGAATGTCTAAGGTAGATCAGTTTATAGTCAGATCTATTAGTATATGTTTAGGTTATCAATATATCAGTATTATCTATGAAATCAGTAGTATTAGTCAGCAAATGAATCAGCAGATCCTTATCAGACAGAAATAGATATATTAAGTAGGATCTTATTGGGTGATGATGATGCAATCAAATGAGTCATCAGCCACAACCTACATTAGGAAATACAATTAGTCAGCAATTGACCTGGCAAAATGTATATAAGGAGCTGCTGAAACCTCAATAAAAATCAGTTCAAGTTTTAGTGAATACAATACTATCTAAACTCCATATTTCTCTACAACTCTTATACCAAGACTTGTAACAAATGAAGGTGAAAGTAGTATTTACACTTTTACATAG
Organism: Basidiobolus meristosporus CBS 931.73; assembly: GCA_002104905.1. Lineage (NCBI taxonomy): Eukaryota > Fungi > Basidiobolomycota > Basidiobolomycetes > Basidiobolales > Basidiobolaceae > Basidiobolus > Basidiobolus meristosporus. Next base: position 22,083 of record MCFE01000944.1, read on the forward strand.
TCTTGGCATAAAACACACATAGAATAGGCTCAGGAAGGTCCTAAGAGCATATGTGCAAACTTTGGGGCTGTTGGGATAACATTGAGAATTTTCTTGTACTGGGCACTTGGTATTTTGCTGAAAATATTCCGTGTAAGTCCCAACAAGAAATTTGGTCAATATTCTTTAGGATTTGAGGCTAATGATTTAAGCGACTAAGTAAGATCAATATTTAGGTGGAATTCTGATTTTTTACAACATATTAGACCTCACTGCTCACAATCCAGCTGGACCCAAGACTAGGTTTTTACCTGCATATGTTGAAATATTAGAGATATATATATATTGGAAGTGAAATAGAAAATCAGAAGATTTTCATGATAGTCACTTGATGATATATTGGGTTGCAACACAGTATTTGCACTTATTGAAGAACTACATATATATAGTTATTTGTTGATTATTAGGGAAGTCTCAGGAGTACATGCATCATGTTTCTGTTGAAATATAGGACTATTTGGTGTCATTCAGCAGCTAAAATTTACTTAACAATTCTGGACTAGTCTTGGTCCTGGTAGGACTAATTTACAGCCCTACCTTTGCCAGTTTCTTCAGATCTATGATTCTATGATTATTGCCCTATAGTTGAGATCAAATTAACACTTTTAGCCAAAATTATGTACTAACTCTGAAACTGCTACACAATGCTCCAGAATTTGGAGAAACCCTCCTTACTTAGCGTTACAGCTGTATACCTCTACAAAGGTACAAATACTGACCCTCCTTAGCAATATTCATTGATAAGTTCCTTATATCCAAATCACTTGTTAAATTGCAACAGGTAATGAGCCCCAATTGCCATAATCTATCCAAAAGATGACTACAACCAGCAGACAGAATAATACAAGCATCTTCCCTGTAAAGGACAGGTTTAATGGGAAAAACTACAGACTTTGGAGAATCAAGATGCATATCCACCTGGTGGAACAAAAACTTTGGAATATAGTAACAGGAAAAGAGGTTGAGCCCAATGAAACATCAAAAGATGTGGAGAAGTTTCAAATGAAGGAGAGAGAGGCCTTCAATGCTATATGTATCCATGTGGGGGATTCATTCATTGGACAAATCTATGCCTCTAATACTGTCAAAGTAGCACGGGAATTCTTAGAGAAGATATTTAGAGCACAGTCAGTATCAAGCAAGCTCCATTCAGAACAAAAGCCCTCAACATGAGGAAGAAGCCAGATGATGACATGCTACCACTTATCATCAGTATGGAAGCACTTGCAGATGAACTTCCAGTATTAATGCTAGCATAGATGATGAAGAAAAGATACTATGTCTGCTTTGCAGTCAACCAGACAGGTATGAGCCACCCATAAATTCTTTTAAAGGCAGAGAAGACAATATGACTTTGGACTATGTCAAAGGAAGACCTCTCCACACAGATCTCAGATATAGTGATCAAGCAGAGAGAATTGAAGCCAATGCTATATTCAGCTCAGAAATTCACACAGAAAAGAATGGAAAGTAACAAAACCAAAGAAACCTGGTTGCTGTAACTACTGTAAGAAGCCAGGACACTGGGCAAGAGAATGCAAGAAGCAACAAGCAGACAAAAAACATAAACTGGAGCAGGTAATCTTTATAATTACTGATGAACAGTTATTGGTTACTGTACAAGAAAGTGCGAGTAACCAAACCAATGACTCCAGAATATCAAAGCATATTTGTGGTATATAGGAGTGGTTTGGCTACTCAAGACTATTCCCATAAGAAAGGGTATATAAGGGAGACAACTCTGCACTGGAAGCTACCTTTAGTGGGTCTATGCAACCAAGTATAAGTGATATCTCAGGGGCTGCAACAGAGAACTAACTAATGTACTCTATGCACCTGGAATGGCTAAAAACCTACTCTTCAGTCAGTAGAGTAATTGCTCAGGGACTGACCTATTTTTTGACTAAGCTGAACTACTCAATATTAAGTTAAAATGGACAAAGACTAGCTTTAGGAGTGAGGGATCATATTGTTTATAAGTCACAATGCAAGATCTTTGTACATAAGTATGTCTACATTGTTGAAACAAATGAAACTAACTAGGAGATATGGTATAGTAGGTTATGACACATTGGTGAATAGAAGATGAGTAAACTGATGATAAATCAGCTTGTTTTAGGCCTGTATTACCCAATTCCAATCATATTCTCTGTCTGTAAGGGATGTTCATATGGCAAGCTAGCTAGGCAATATTTCAGGAGCTCAGGAAGGATCAATGCCACTAAAATACTAGCTATTGAATACTCAGACATATGGAGGTCCATGAGAACACCTTTGTTTGGAGCCAAGAGATACTTCACGGTGCTTACTGATGACAAGACAAGAGGTACATGGGTATACTTCCTTAAAACAAAAGATGAGGCTTGAGACACTTGAACACTTCAAGGACATCGTAGAAACTTAAGCTGAGTGCAAATTGAATGTACTTCAATGTGACAATGGAGGGATATAGTTCTCAATGGAGTTTACAAAAAAACCTCATCCACTGGCATATTACAGTAGACTACTGTTCCACATACTTCACA
>MCFE01000945.1:0-24635 GCA_002104905.1 Basidiobolus meristosporus CBS 931.73
CTCCAGACACATTTCTCTCAGTGGATGTCTTCTTGTATGAACATACTGTGCATTAATAAGTATCTCAACTATTTTACCTATTCTGCTGTTTTCTCCTATATATGACTTTCCTCTGTATTTACCTGCCAATATGCTGAATCTCTTCAGATACTCAAATGTGTGCTCTACCCTCACTCTGAAATGATTTAATATCTCATTGTAGAGCTTCTGCTTCCTGCTAAGCACCCCATTCCTTGGCTTCCTATAAGCTGTAATGCATCCTAATCTCTGACAATCCTCTCCTATATAGGCTAGGTCTGCCATATATTTCTCCCCTCTACTGAATTCAGGATGATTCTCTACCCAGAGTGCTTTGTCATGCCTACTTCCAGCAAATGGCCCACTAAACCAGATGATGTTACCCTCAATGTCAGACAGTGCTTGAAGCTTCACACAGTGTGCCTTGTACTAGCCAGAATAAAAGTGCCTCTGCCCTCTAGAAGGTCTGTTAATCCTCACTGGGAAGGTATCCAAAATACTCCTGATATGGAACATGTTGCTGAATACTCTGGGATATGGAAGTCTATTGGAGCTTCTGAACCTAGTAATCCAAGCTTGCTCTAAGTCATTCATACCCTCTGCAAGGTAGTTCTCCACTGCTGTCAGCTGGGAATGAAAGCTTCTAGGACTTTTGTTGCCATGGATGGTGGGATGAAAACTTGTAGGGCAATAGTTCTTGTAATAGCAGAGAAGCTTAACAAGGGATCTCATTGAGTAGATTGGGGTTGATGGTCCACAGTACTTGGAATAGATCTCCTCTAGTGCGTCAAAAGGAAATCCAGTGGTAGTGATGGGATTGATGAGAAAAGACCATTCAGATGAATAAGTCGTATTAAAATTGGTGGATGATTGTATGGAGGCGGTCTGAATTGATTTGGTGCAATTGGCCTTATTTATCTGATTTTTAATACATTATGGTTAAATCTCCATCAATTGCCATGTATCCCATCATTATGTTGCAAAAATCATCCGCAAACAATGCCTTGGTACTTATATGGATGCTTTAATGATAGGTCTATAATCAAATAGGAAATCTGCAATTGATGTGATCTGATCCGTGTCAATGCAATCCAAGATGCATCATGCATAATATATGGAAAATTCAACAATCACATTGATTTTCATATATATTGCATATAAGACCAGGTTGATGCCAATATACTGCTGTATAAGTATCCAAATTTGTTGCTATGGTCCCCATACCAAGCCTCAACTCATCTTTAGTAAAACCCATCCCCCAGCTCACAAACAAGGTCTGGACCGGAAAAGTCAATGTTGGATCTGTTTGAGTTCTTGCCAAATGATTTTAGTGCGGCCCAAGTGTCTATGATGAGCCTTCATACAGATATTTGGGCACTACTGATTAATCTAGCAGAACTAGATACCTCAGAGAGTTGACAAAGATGGAAGAATCTGAGTAGAAAGCTGTGGCATGAGTTCTACATCAAGATGCCAGCCAATGTATGTAAGCAAGTATATAACAAGACAAGTATTGAAATCAAGAATGAGCTGAGAGTGAGGAGATCTGACAAAGAAGCCGCTGTGGTGGTGTATAAGTCCAAGGGGGAGATACGTCCAGCACGTCTCAAGTGTTTTGTGTGTGGGGTGTTTACTGGGTGCAATAACCTCTGGCAAAAGCTTGCTAGGAATGCTGGGTATTTTGTCTAATCTAATGTGAAGGGGGATAAAGCCTCAAGCTTGTCAAGGGAAAATTATCAAACTACAATCCCCAACTTAGTTGGCATCTTAACAAAAGTTTATAATGGCTTTGACATCCTTTGAGATGACAATGTACTAAAGCTTCCAAAGACAAAACAACTGTAAACTCCACCAGCAGGGACTTGATAAGAATGCAGCTGTGGTGAATAGTTACAAAGATGGAAAAGTATCTTTGCCTGTACAAGAACAAACTTGGGAAAGAATCAAATAAAATAAAAGATACCTACTCTGAGTATTCCTCACAAGTAGTGCCTCCAAGGTCAGTTGGCTGTCAGCACAGCTTCCTGGGAGTGTCCTGTGGTCTGGGGTGGGAAGTTCAGGTAGCAGCAGGTAGCAGTGATCACTCTAATCAACAAGTTGGTATATTGATAAAAGGGATGATGATTTATTGTTGAGGGATAGCCTCCCTTATATACTTTTCTTACTGGCTAAGTGATTACTAATCAGGGTGTTCCAGAAGGTTCCGGATAACAATAGAAATCTTAATGACATCAGAATGACCTAAGAATGTTCTAAGTAGGTGCCGGAAGGTTCTAAGAGGCACAGCACATCCAACCAATCAGGAATCAGTATTCTGAAACCTGTGTAACATGGTGATACCATAAATGGCATGGAAATGGTGGGGATTGTGGCTTGGGTTGATCATGTGTCACGGGTACTGGCGCAGGTACTTGCCTAATATAGAAGTACTTATAGCTAGTATTCTTACATAAAGTGAGGGGTAACTTATGCAATAAGGTAAGCAGGTGTGATACTCAACTGGCTTATGGGATAGTAATGATTGGGTAAGACAAATGGGATAAAACTAATATAAGTGTAGTAGAGATATAGTGAGGTAGAAAATAAGGGAATGAGCACATCTGTCAGTGGGTGTCACTGTCACCCCACTACACCACGCAGGAACAATTTTGCGCGCAATTTGCACAGTGTTGGCCAGATGCATCTGTTTGTGCCTCAACTTTGGGAACCAAAGAGATTTTCAATGAGTTTTTGCCTCAAATGACTAATGTACTATGTAATATAATAGTACAGCTAAGTGGCTTCTAAGAGCAATATACACATGACTCATCCAGGCAACAGCTCCAAAGTATCAGACAGAGGGTAAGTGAAGACCTTGAGGAATCAGATGGTGAGCTTCAGGAGGAAGAATACAGACCGCAAGCAACATCATCCAGATTGCGCCAGCACGCCTTGCTGGATTCCCTACCATCTCTTGCAACCACAGCACGCTGGCGCACGTCAGTTCAGACCACGCCATCACCCTTTACCAGAACGCCGCACATTGACTCAACACACGTTGACCCAACACACGCGCTTTGGAGCAAAACTACAAGAACTTGCCAAACTGCTCATTTAGACACAAGTCCATTGGAGCGGACTGAGTCGTGTCAACATACAGCATCACATCAAACTCAGCCAAGGGCCATCTCAATGCGTCAAGGCATGCCTGCGCGTGCTGTTTTACCTGACCATCAGCAAGTTACTTCTGGTGAACTGACTGATGATGACCAACATGAAGTGCCTCAACCACTGGAGCCCTTGGCAAGTAAAAGAACGCATCAGCGCATGGTACTACAGGCCGGTTCAGTTGGTTCAGTCGGAGCAATTCAGCATGGCCAAGCTGCAGCATTGCACTCATCAACTAGGAGGCAAAATACTGACTACAAATACACAAGTAGGCAAGATGATAGTCAGCCAGGAAGTAGTATAGGTGTGCAAAGTGAGTCACTGCCAAATGCTTCAGTAGTAATCCCTGTGAGAAAAAAACCCAGGAGAAGATGATGCAATTGCTTTGAATTGTTCAAATTTGTAATGATCCCAACAATCCATTTTTTTTGCAATCTGAATCAAACCATTGCAAATCAGTGATCATCAAATTTTTAATATAAGTAATATCAAGGTCATCTCACATTTGAGACAGAACCCCTATAAATAAACACCCTGCATATATATACGTCATCAGTAATACCAGTGCAGCTATTGGATCTGCTTTGCACCTACTCAATTGCCTGCATGCTAGCTATGACACCTTGTCCAATCACTAGGATCAGGGGTTTACTTGCTCAATGGGCAAAATGGGATATTTGATGGCCAATCAGGTAGCTTTTTTAGTAGTCAATGAGCCAATTGGGGGCTGCCAGTTTCTGGATACTTCTGGACCAATTAACCACAGAGATACCATCCAATTGGAGTGAGGGTAACCAAAATGGTAAGTATCAGTGTATTTATAGTGTGATACAAATTTGTTTCCATTTACATTAAAGAAACATATCCAAATACCGGATTTTACCGGCCATAATAGCAGTATCCAATTGTGCACGTGATGCAAACATTACAAGTTGGCGCAATCATCCGTGCCAACCTCATTGTGTCAGATTGTGCCATAGTGTGCAAGATTGTCCCTCATAGTGCTAAATTGTCCAAGAACAATCCTGCCTTCTGGTAGCTATAATATTGCGCCCAATTGTTCTTTACAACCACGGATTGCGCCGCATGCCTTGGCATGGTACAATGGAACAAGTCTATTGCCAAAATCATTCCGGGATGCAACTTACCATGTACATGGTACAAGTGGACAACCATCATGTGGATGGTAACAAATGATCCAGCAACTGTCCTGATTCCAGCATGTGTTAACAGTTGCATGGCATTCACATCCAAAAATGCTACCATTGCAACATGTCCAAATTGTCTGGAATCCACCACCATTGAGGGCAAATATTGTACACTCTCCAGATATTTTCCGGTCATACCCTGTCTGAGGAAGCTGATACAGTCTGACAAATATTGCAAAGCTATACAGTACTGCACTCAGCCACAATCAAGTGCAAACATATCTAATATATTTGATGGCAAACATTACAAACAGCTAAGAAGCAAGGGCTACTAAGAAGGTATATATGACCATGCCTTTGCTTTAGCACTTGATGGATTCCCATTGAGCAAGTACTCTACCAGCCAATCCTGCTGGCCACTGATTCTCATTAATCTGAATCTGCCACCCATCTTACAGTATCAGAGTAATAATCTGATGATAGTTTCACAGGTATCTGGGCCTAAATCACTGTTGAACCTGGATAGCTACCTGTATACACTGCTAGATGTATTTTGTATGCTTTCCAGCAGGATAATGGTATATGGCCATCATGTAAAAGCACATATTATTATCTGCATTGGAGATACCCTAGCCATCAGCAAGATAGCAGGTTTTCTGGGCACAATGGATGGTTGTGCTGTCAAATGTGTGAGATCCAGGGGATTTACTCTATAATTCACACACAATATTATTACCTAAACACCAGCACTAAGAACATCTTCTTTCTGCAGAGAGAACATACAGAAGTAAGCATGCAATTGCAGCAAAGTTGGCAAGCCATAAGCCATTGGCCAGAATATGGAATCAATTGGAAGCCAGAGAAACCTAAAACAGAGGGTATCTGCTGGTGCAAAAGATTTCCACTGGGGGCAATGCATTTGCTTTTCAACAATATCCCTATACTGATGACCAAGTTGTACATGGGGCATTTCAAGCTAAATGAGCCCTTTGAGATACCGGAGAAATTTGAAAGAGTTGGCAAGATATTACAGAGTATCCACTACCTTAAGTACTTCCCAAAGGCTCTAATTAGTATTCATATGCATATGCAACAATACAAATGCAAAGATTGGATGAACTGGATATGTATTTATTCAAGTGGTGTTCTGGAGCCATTCCTACCAAGAGTACATTGAAGCATTGGGAGTCATATGTGGACATTATAGGAATATTTATCCAGAAGCAGATCACCAATGCCAACTTGATGCATTTACAGCTTCTGTGCAAAGAGTTTGCAACAGGATATGAGAGGCTGTACTACAAATATAAAGTTGTGTGAGGAGTTGTAACAGGACTTGAGCGGCTGTACTACAATCATCAAGCTGAACATGTAGATCTCTGCCACTACTGTACCCATTCTCTACTCCATCTTGCATGGTGTATAGAGAATATTGGGCCTTGCTTCACCTTTTGGGAGTTTCCTATGGAACAGATGTGTGGGGAGATAGGAAGATGAGCCAAGTTGCAGGTACTACTATATTCCAATTTCATCAAGATTATTACCTTCAAGTTCGCCATGGACATGATGAGTTGGCACATGGAGGACAGCCAGAAAGAGTTGGAAAATACTGAGGGCAAATGTGCACATGGAGACATCTATGCCTGTGGCATTCAGAAGCTAAGCAGCCCCAATGTGTGGGTAATTAGTTAAGTAATGGAAAGTTGGGTTGGGTGCAACAAGCAACTAATTTCTATCAGGAAAACTCCACCAAGATATGCCAGATTTCTCATGGTCACAAGCCAACCTCTACACCATTCAATACAGAATTCACACAAACAAAAGCAAGAGCACACCTATAAGGTGGACTAGAATCCAGCAGGGAGAAGGAACATATTGGCTAAATACCAAGAAGTTCTTTGTGGATATTCAGGAGGTATTCATGACAGAAGTGGCAACAACCAAGCATATGTTTGCAAGATGTATATGTTACCAGCAGTACAAGGTAAATGGCAACTTTGCAAGCATCACACTAAAAAGCCATTAAAGTTGAGGTGATAGAAGTATGTCAATTGCAGAAGGTGTGGGTTTTAAAGAGGTTAGTAAGCAGGAGGCCATAGTTTTTTTTGATTGGAACTATATGTGGAATACACAAGGTAGTAGTGGGTAGGCAAATAAATAAAGGTGATTCTACAGTGGAATACATGAATTGCACAAGGGGAGGTCAAAAAAGGAAATACCACTTGGTAAATTGGTATGGTAGAGTTATACAGAACCAGTGGTAGACCATCATGCTGCCAATATGATGCCATCAGAGTCTTGCTGTGAGGCTTTCAAAATACTGTCATGTTTCCTGCCATATAAGGCAATTGGACATCCTGGCCAATGGATTTACTTAAAATAGCTACAGAGTGCTAAAAGACCACTACAATACCATGCAAATATTGTTACACCACCAATAGAATATTGTCAAGCTTTATCTGTTTATTTGGCTGTAAATTTAGCAAAACACCGTCATGATCTTGTTATATGCTTGTTAGGAGGGCCACTAAATCCAAGCTGCTGTTATTATGACAGTCTCTAAACTGGATCTTGATGGCTGATTTGGATTGGATCCACCTGTGGGACCAAATTATTTTTCATAGGGTAAAAATTGGTGTTGTACTCATCAAATTGATGTAAAAGCTCCAGTTTTGCATGGGGAACACAAGTGAAGATGTGTACCTGGACCAGCCTGATGGGTTTGTTGCCCAAGATAACCCCATTTAGTCTGTATGCTTTACAAATCTCTTCATGGTCTCAAACAATTGCCATGAGCCTTGAATTCTAAGATGGATTCTTATTTGGAATCTTTGAGCCTGCAAAGTAGTACTTCTGACTCTAGCTTTAACTATAGAGAGCAAATACAGCTCTATTAGCACTCTGAATACATATTCTTATTAAAGCCACCAATAATCAATAATTCTTGGAAGAGACTATATCCAGTCCATATACGGTGCTCAGTATGTCCAATCCAGAAGAACTCAGTTACTACTTTGGGATATGTTATATTATATTCTGATTAGTGTGGAGTCTGCTCTACAATGCAGAGGCTAGTCAATATTATATAACAACTTCCAGTATTCAATTACTGAGTTAGTGTACTGGCAATTTGATATACCAACAGAAGTTTGACTTAACTTGTAGTTTAGTGTGGAGATTCTGGAAAGTGAGGCTCCCTTTATTTTCCAGCTGGGGAAGTCATATATATTGAAATTCTTAATGATCAAAGCTTTTGGGCAATTGCACAGGCAATAAATGTGGTACAAGGCTAAAATCTTGAGGTGGTGTATATGAATTGATATAACAAGCCAGTACATCCAATTGACTTATATGGCAAGAAACTTGATGGTGTTTTGATAGCCTCATTGCAAGCCTCCAATGGCAGTATCTCAGTGGTATGGTGGCCTACAGGTAGTTTTGTAATATGCTACCACACCAGTTTACCAAATTGTGCTCTCTTTTTGTACCTCCCCTTGCATAATTTCTATATTACACAGTAGAATTACCCCTCTTTATTTGTTAACCCACTACTGTCTTGTGTATTCCACATATAATTTGAATCAAAAGCAACTATGGCTTTCTGCTACTAACCTCTACAAATGCACACACCTGCTGCAATTGACATACTTCTAATACCTCAACTTTATGGCTTTTTAGTGTTATACTTGCAAAGTTGCAATATAACTTTGATTGCTGGTAATATAAGCATTTTGTAAGCATATGCTTGGTTGCCACCACTTCTGCAATGATTACCTCCTGAATATCTGCAAAGAGCCTTTTAGTATTTAGCCAATATATTCCTGCTTCTTGCAGGATTCTAGTCCCCCTTACAGGTTTGCTGTGGTAGGGTAAGCATACCTTACACAAGCAAGTTTATCCATAGAGCTATTGTGATGCACCTATCCATATTGTATCTTCTCAGTATTATCCCATTGTACTTTGTCTATATTATTAGTATTATACCATAATGATGTTACTTCTGACTAGTTATTAGCATTAGATATTCATATGTTACTCAGCTTTGTGAGCAATACATGTATCTTTGTTAGGCAGGTACTCAAGTCTGTACATCTGACACATGATTGGTTAGATGTGCTGTCCCTTTTAGAACCTTCCAGGACCTTTTTGGAGTATGTTTAACTCATACAAATGTCATTAAGAGTCCCACTGATACCTGGAATCTTATAGAACCTTGTCATCAGTAATTGCTTGGCAATCTTGAAAAGTATTTGAGGGAAGTCAGTCAGTCATCAATAAATAATCCCTTCTATCAGTAATACTACTCCCATATTGATCAGCAGTTGATCACTGCACCTACCTTCAACAATTATACCTCAGGCCTGCCATCAAGGAGCTTTAAAGGTAGCAAACAAGACACACAGAGGCCTTTGGAGAAACCTGGAGCACCTAGGAAGCTAGAGAAGCAGAAACTTTTACCATAGCAACATACAGACAAAGACACCAGCAGTTTAGACCTAGAGGTTATTGCACCCATCAGACACCTCACACACCTTGAGTTGTGTAGCTTCTCCTAGGAGTACCTCTACACCACCACAGTGCTCTGGCACTTGTTTGTGTAAGTTCCATATTGGATAGTGTAGAGATTGGCTTGTGACCATGAGAGACCTGGTGTAGCTTAGTGTGGCTTTCCTTATCACAATTAGCTGCTTTTTCCATCAAACCCAACTTTGCATTACTTAACTTTTACCTATGGATTAGGGCTGCTTGGCTTCTTAATGCCATAGGTATGGGTGTCTCTATGTGCACATCTGTCTTCAGTATTTTTCAACTCTCCCTGGCTGTCCTCCATATACCAACTCATCACATGCATGACAGACTTGAAGGTATAACTGGTAATGAGATTGGGATATGGTAGTACCTGCAACTTGACTTTTTATTCTATCTCCCTGCACATCCACTTCACAGGAAACTTCAAAAGATGAAGCAAGGCCCAATATTTTTCACACACCTAGCATGAGAGAGTTGCAAATGGATACAGTAGCAGCATACATGTTCAGCTTTATATTTGTAGTACAGCCTCTCATATCCTGTTGCAAACTCTTTGCACAGAAGCTGTAGATGTGTCAAGTTGGCATTGGTGATCTGCTTCTGGATTAATACTCCTACTATGTCCGCATTTGACTCCCAATACTTGCAATGTACTCTTAGTAGAAATGGTATCAGAAAGCCACTTGAGTAAATAAGTATCTAGTTCATCCAGTCCTTTCACTTATAGTGTTGTATATGCAGATGAATATTGATTGGAGCCTGTGAGAAGTACTTGGGGTAGCAGATACTCTTCAATATCTTGCCAATTCTTTCAAATTTCTGTGGTATCTAGAAGGACTCATCTATCTTAAAATGCCCCATGTAAAATGTGGTCATTAGTATAAGTATATTTTTCAAAAGCCAATGCATTGATCCCAATTCAGAGCTTTTGCTCTGACAGATACCCTCTGTTCCAAGTATCTCCAATTTCCATTTAATTCTATATCCTGGCCAATGGCTTATAGCTTGCCAGCTTTTCTACAATTGCATGCTGACTTCTTTGAGTTTTCTCTGCACAAAAATGATGTTCTTAATGTAGGTGCTTGGGTAATAATAGTTTGCATGAGTGTGGAGAAAATCCCCTGGAACTCTCACATTTGAAAGCAATACCAACTAATATGCCCAGGAAAGCTAGCTATCTTATTGATGGCTGGGGTATCTCTGATGCAGATAATAATGTGTGCTTTTACATGATGGCTATCAACTATTATCCTGCTGGAAAGCATACAAAACTCATCTAGCAATGGATACAAGTGGCTATCCAGGTTGGATGGTAATTTAGGCCCAGATACAAGTGAGACAACCATGAGATTTCTGCCTGGCTACTGTAAGATAGGAGGCAGACTCAGTCTGTTGTGAGTTGGTGGTCAGCAGGATTTGCTGTTGAAGCACTTGTTTAATGAGAATCCATAAGTGCCAAGGCAAGCGCATGGCCATACATATCTTCAAATTAGCCCTTGCTTCTTAGCTTTTTATAATGTCTACCATCAAATCTATTGGATATGTTTGCACTTGATTAGTACTGCCTGTGGTGAGTTGCAGCTTCACAATATTTGCCAGACTGCATAGGCTATGTTAGACAGCTAGTTACTGAAAAATACTCAGAGTGTGAACAATGTCTTCCCCAAATAGTGGTGGATTCCTGAGAAGTTGGTCACCTTGAATGGTGGCATTTTCTGATGTGAATGCCATGCAACTGTTGACACATGTGAGTATCAGGATGGTCCCTGGGTCATAGGCTGCCAGCCACATGACAGTTGTCCATTTGTACCTTATAAATGGTATGTTGCATCCCAGGATGATTTGGTAAGATGTGGTACTAAATCTAAAAGCCTGCATTACTGATATTAGTGGAAACCTGCTACCTCTCTAGCCTCATTACAATACCCTTTTGGTTTGACTCACTTCCATATTTATGCTGCAAGAAAACAGAGCAAAGTTGTCTGGTTCCCTACAAAATCCAACCACCAACAGTAGCAGAAGAGCAGTTGGACAACAGCTTGCTTTGACATTTGGTGCAACAAGCAGGGATATAACCAAAAAAGACAATGTTGACAGTGAGCAAACTGAAGGTAATAATGCAGACTCCTAAGGTTTTTGTAGAGTGTTTATGTATAGGGGTTCTCTCACAACATTGATTTTACTCATATCAACATTTAATGGTAACTGGTTTCCAATGGTCTAATCATGATTGCAAAAAAAATTAAGTTGCTTAAATTCTGACAAATAATTGCAATTAAGTACAATTGAATCATCTTCTGGCTTCCTTTCTCACAGGAATTACTACTGAAACAATTGGCAGTGATCTATTTTGCACAATAACCACTTACTTGTTCAGTATCATCTTGACAACCCCTATGAAAAATAATTTGATCCTGCAGGTGGATCCAATCAGTATCATCCCATCAGGAGACCGCTATCATACAAGCAGCTTAGAATAAATGACAACCTATACAATCTTGTGACAGGATCATAACGGCATTTTGCTAATTTTACAGCCAAATAAAGTTGATAAAATATAATGGTGTTCGTACTGTATTTTACCAAGGAAGGTATGGCTTTGTTGCGGTCTTGGTGTGCTTTAAAACTATTTAAGTGGATCTAACCAGCTAGTACATCCAATTGCCTTACATGATAAGAGCTGATGGTATGTGTGTACATGGTAGCCTAGAGCTAGTAATGTATAATGCTACCATATCAATTTACCAAATGGTATTTTCTCTTACTTCCTCCCCTTGCATAATTCATATACTCCACTGTAGAGTCACCCCTTTTTATTTTCTTACTCACTACTACCTTGGGTATTCTGCATATAGCTTGCATCAAGAAATACTATGGCCTCCTGCTTACTAACCTCTACAAATGAGCACACATGCCACAATTAACATACTTCTATCAACTTAACTTTACAACTTTTTAGTGTGATGCATGCATAGTTGCCATATTCCCTGTATTGCTGGTAACAAATACATGTTGTAAATATTTGTAAGGTTGCCACTACTTCTGCTCTGAATACCTCCTGAATATCTGCAAAGAACTTTTTGGTATTTAGCCAATTTTTTTTCTACCTGCTGGATTCTGGTCCCCCTTATAGGTGTGTTCTGGCTCTTGTTTGTGTGAATTCTGTACTGATTGGTGTACAAATTGGCTTGTGACCAACAGAAATCTGGCATATCTTGGTAGGGTTTTCCTAATAAAACTAGTTGCTTGTTGCACCCAACACAACTTTGCATTACCTAACTGAGTGCCCACACATTTGGTCTGCTTAGCTTCTTAATGCTCTAGACACAGGTGTCTCCATGTCCACATCTGTCCTCTGTACTTCCAGCTCTTCCAGGCTGTCCTCTATGTACCAACTCATTGCATCCATCATGGACCTGAAGGTAATATACCTGATGAGATTGTGATATAGTAATAACTGCAACTTGCATTGTCATCCTATCTCCTCACATATTGGCTCCATAGGAAACTCCCAAAAGGTGAAGCAAGGCCTAATATTCTCCAAACACCAAACAAAATGGACTAGTAAATGGATACAGTTGTGGCTGTGATCTACATGATCAGCTTTATGTTTGTAGTCTAGCCACTCAAGTTCTGTCACAAACTCTTTGCACAAAAGCTGTAGATGCATCAAGTTGGCATTGCTGATCCATTTCTGGATAAAACTCCTACAATGTCAACATATAACTCTCAATGCTTCCAATGTACTCTTGGTAGAGATGGCTTCAGAAGGCACTTGAATATATACATATCCAGCTCATCCAGTCCTTTCACTTGTATTGTTGCATATGTACACAAATGTTGATTGGAGCCTGTGAGAGGTATTTAGGGTAGTTGATACTCTTCAATATCTTGCCAGTTCTTTCAGTTTTTTCCTCTATCTCAAAGGGCTCATTTAGCTTGAAATGCCCCATGTACAACTTGGTCATCAGTAAAGGGATATTATTGAAAAGCAAATGCATTGCTCCCAGTGGAAAGCTTTTGCTCCAACAGATACCCTCTATCTTAAGTATCTCTGGTTTCCAATCAATACTATATTCCTACCATTGGCTTATAGCTTGCCAACTTTGCTGCAACTGCATGCTGACTTCTGTACATTCCCTCTGCAGAAAGATGATGTTGTTAGTGTTGGTGATTGGATAGTAATAATATGTTCAAGTGATAGACTAAGTCTCCTGGATCTCACCCATTTGACAGCAATACTATCCATTGTACCCAGAAAAGCTGGCTATCTTGCTGATGGCTGGGGTATCTCTGATGCAGATAATAATATGTGCCTTTACAGGATTGCCATCAGATGTTATCCTGCTAGAAAGCTTACAAGATTCATCCAGCAATGAATACTGTAGCTGTCCAGGTTGGACTGTAATTTATGCCCAGATACCTGTGAGACTACCATCAGTTTTTGGCTCTGATACCATAAAATAGGCTGCATATTAAGGTTGATGAGAATCAGTGGCCAGCAGGATTTGCTGCTCAAGCACTTGTTCAATGAGAATCCATTAAATGCTAAGGCAAAGGCATGGTCATAAATAGTTTAAAGTAGCCCTCACCTTTTAGCTGCTTGCAATGTCTGTCATCAAATATATCTGATATGTTTGTGCTTGATTGATACTGAGTGCAGTACTTTATAGCTTCACAATAATTGTTGGACTGCATGAGCTTCTTTATACAGTGGATTACTGGAGTATATTGGGAGTGTAAGCAATATTTTCCCCCAATGATGGTGGATTCCTGACAAGCTGGACACCTTGCAATGGTGGCATATTCTGATGTGAACACTTAACAACTGTGAACACATGCTGGTACCAGAACAGTGTCTGGCTCATATGTTGCCAGCCACCTGACAGTTTTCAACTTGTACCATATACATGGTAAGTTGCAATCCTGGATCATTTGGCAAAATGTAGTAGTAAATTCCCAAAGCCTCCATTGCGGATATAAGTAGCAATGCAACTCTTCTTTAGCCACTACATCATATCATTCACCAGTAGATGGATTACTGGGCGTACTTGAATCCATAAAGTATTATTGGCATTTTTTTCCACAGGTGTTGTTGCATTGCATAATAGGATTTTGCTGGGCCCATGCAGGGCAATTTTGTTACGGAAAATAGGCACACAATCCATCAGCAAGCCGGCTTCTTTGGTGCTATCACTGTGTGCACCATATTCAGAAGGCCGGGGTGAGCCTAAAAGCATCACAAACTCTCCTGACACTGCATGCTCAAGGTGACTAGTGCAGCCAGATGCTGTTATAGAAGTATCAAATGGCTGGCAAGATATTGTTGGTACAGCAGTGACTGGTGAGTGGTCAAATATCACTTGCGTGGCAAAACACTGGCCATGATCCTTGTTATACTTCCTATGCTGTTTGTGTGCTTTAGGCTGAGAGGCTTGCTACAATAGCCACATGGTCTTTTTCTCTTCTCTTACAGAGTTAAATCACTGTACTCTTGTTCATGGGGTAAACAGTTTGACAAGATGCCAAGATAAGATAGTTACCATATAAGGCAAGTACCTGCAGCAGTGCCTATGTCATGTGACCATCCTGGTTTCATAACCCTATTATCCTACTACCATATGAGGTAACTGCATGACACAGAGGTTTCATATTACCACTTTCTGATTGGCTAGGTGCTACTATGTCTCATGGAACAATCCACCAAGAATTTGAGTTATTTTTAGTACACAATGACATGATTGGCTGTCTACAACCTTCTGGAAACTCTTGGAAAATATTTTCTAGCAAGAATTTGAGCAGCAAAAAAGTAAACTTGTTCCGTTGGATAGTGCCACATTGAGCCGTGAGTGCCAAATAGTGCCATAGTGTGCCTGAGAGTCATAGCAGACCTAAACTTGGCCACAGAGTGTGACATATAGTTCTGCATATTCATGCAAAGCAGCCCCTGTGTTTCACCTACAGTGCAGGAGAAAATCAATTTTTTAACCTTTTTTTTGGGATCAAAATTGTGCATGACATAAAAGAGCACAGACAGACTGAAGATATGCATCTGGTACACAATACCCATGGCACTCTAAATCTAGCCCCACAGGCTTGTAGCATGTCCCAAAAATGCATGGCACTATCTTGGTCCACAGGTACTATCTGGCACTATAAGTGCTTCGTATAGGTTCTACTTTAGGGCTAATATTTAAATATAGTGCCAGATAGTACCAGTGGACCAAGATAGTGCCATGCATTTTTGTGACATGCTACAAGCCTGTGGGGCTAGATTTAGAGTGCCATGGGTATTGTGTACCAGATGCATATCTTCAGTCTGTCTGTGCTCTCTTATGTCATGCACAATTTTGATCCCAAAAAAAAGGTTAAAAAATTGATTTTCTCCTGCACCGTAGGTGAAACACAGGGGCTGCTTTGCATGAATATGAAGAACTCTATGCCACACTCTGTGGCCATGTTTAGGTCTGCTATGACTCTCAGGCACACTATGGCACTATATGGCACTCATGGCTCAATGTGGCACTATCCAACAGAACAAGTCTAGTATATAAGAGAGGCTATCCCTTAAAAAAAATCATCTCTCTTCCAGTATTCCAACTTATTGATTAGTGAGATCACCACTACCTATTACCACCACTTTCAGACTCAGACCTGACAATACTCTCAGGAAACCATGCTGATAGCCAACTGACCTTGGAGGCACTACTTGTGAGGAATACTCAGAGTAGGTATATTTTATTATATTTGATTGTTTTCCCAAGTTTGTAGTTGTACAGGCCAAGATACTTTTCAGTCTTTGTAACTATTGGTCAAAGCTGCATTCTTATCAAGTCCCTGTTGGTGGAGTTCACAGTTGTTTTGACTTTGGAAGCTTTAGTAAATTGTCATCTCAAAGGATGTCAAAGCCATTATAAACTTTTGTTAAGATGCCAACTAAGTTGGGGATTGTAGTTTGATAATTTTCCCTTGACAAGCTTGAGGCTTTATCCCCCTTCACATTAGATTAGACAAAATACCCAGTATTCCTAGCAAGCTTTTGTCATAGGTTATTGTACTCAGTGAACACTCCACACACATTCACACTTGAGAAGTGTTGGCGGTATTTTGCCCTTTGGACTTATACACAACCACACCATAAGCAGACCATATTGCTGAGGTAGATTAGAATGTAGCAAAAGCAGTACCTTTATTTCAAGACCAGCAAGTGGCAGTCATAAAATCACCACCACCTGTATTAGCAAGTATGTTGTCAGCTCATACCAAAGAATTAATGAGGCAATTAGGTTCACTGGCTGATAGGAGAGATGCAATGGCCTGGAGAAATCTGTAAATAGTCCAGAAACAGGATGAGTGGACAATACATGTAGAGCAATCAATATCCCAGGTAGAGAAAGCAATATCTTTGCTGCAAAGAAGACACTCAAGTGGTTATGAATAGACACAAGGCAGAGGAGTAGGGCTAGGCAAAGCAGGAGCAGGAAAGGACTTAGGTGTGGATCAACAAGGCAAGGTGGATTTCCAAGGCAAGACTACTTATTCAAGACCTGTGTTTATCAGACTGAGGAATACATAAGGGGGAAAGGACTATATATGCTTTTTGGCAATATGGATGCCAAGAGATATTGGCTAATACTGATGGGGTTCTGGGGTGAGGCACAGTAAGTGTGCCAAGATAGAATTGTTGTGTTGTATTATGATTAGTTTGGGGCTTGTTCTACAATGTAGAGGCTAATCAACAATATACAACAACTTCCAGTATGTTAATACTGAAATAGTTTATTGGGAGTTTGATATACCGATAGAAGATATAACTTTCACTAATTTCCTCAATCTTAGGCTCAAAATATACTGTAGGCAGTGTTTATCACTTCTACAGCAGTGTTCTGACCTTCTGTCGACTAATGGGCTTATTTACTTTTATAGTAACTTTTCCTTATTTGGAAGTCACTTTCCTTTCTGAGAAAATATTTCCTAATATGGAAATCCTGAACTCCCCTTTAACCTAAAGGGGTGTGTTGTAGAAGTCTCTAAAGGGGTCTTTAGACCTAAAGGGGTGTCTAAAGGGGTGTCTTTAGAGTAAAGGGGCTTCTTGTAGTGGTCTCTAAAGTGGACTTTACACTAAAGGGGTGCCTAAAGGGGCTTCTTTAGAGTAAAGGGGTTTCTTAAAGGGGTCTCTAAAGGGGTCTTTAGACTAAAGGGGTGTCTAAAGGGGTGTCTTTAGAGTAAAGGGGTTTCTTAGAGGGGACTTTTCCAACAGAAAAGTGGTAGTTTCTTGTAGAACTTAGATTGGATTCTTGTGAGCTTTGCAGTCTCTTTACTGATGTAGTACTGATCAAAGTCAGAATACTCAACAGTGCAAGTGATGCAGGGGAAGTCTTATAACCTTTAAACTTGTAATCGTAGTGTGGAGATTCTGGAAAGAGAGGCTCTCTCTTTATTTTTCAGCTGGGGAAGTCATATATATGAAAATTTTGAAGGATCAAAGCTTTTGGGCAATTGCGCAAGCAATACACGTGATACAAAGCTAAAATTTCGCAGTGGCGCAGATCGGACATAGGCGCAGCCCCTGTGGAAATTTCACGTGATTTGATTGGCTGGTTCGAAAGTTACACGCGATCAAAGTCACCATAGTAATCCTAGCAATAAGGCATAGTATATATAATAGTTGGACTCTTTTGGTCATAACTCCTTAAGTACTGCTTCAAATGAGCTGTAATTTGAAACATGTGTTGGCTACTACGTGTTCTGTATGACATAATATTCTTGGGTGGATTGCTTGTCAGGGTCTGGAGTATTTGCTCTTCAAAGTTGGAAATTCTTGATCTTTCTCTTGTGTGTTACGATAGCAAAAAGCAAAATAAAGAAATGAGTGCAATATTGGTTTAGAGATATTGTAGTAATGGAATACTTTCCATTACCACAGAATATACTAAAGAACAGACTGGAATATCACATGAAGATATGTCAGGGGTCAGCTGATCATGTGACTAGGTCATGTGACATGTAGTTACCATACATGGCATGGGACTACATAAACTCTAATGGGAAGCTTCCATAGAATGTTCTGTTGTGTGACATTGACTTGGAGCTTTCAAGAAGTTGCTAGAATGGAGTAGAACTTTCTAGAGGGAACTGGTATTTCTTCACTGACTTGATTTGGCTAGATAATTGGAGACCAGGGATGTCATGTGATCATGAAACAAGTATCTCAATGTCACTGCCAAGAATTGAGCCATTTCCCAATGTAACAGCCAAGGAACAACATACGGTCTTTGAAGCAAAACTACAGTGCTCAAAGATAAAGCCCACAGAGAAACCTATCACATCATGGGAATGAGACAAAAGCTCCAATGAAACAACAAAGAGGCATGAGGTAGCAGGAACAGTGCCAATAGGGGAAATGCAGGCAGACATAGATGCACCTGCACATCATTTTGCAATGAAAAGGCGTAGTTCAACTCAAAAAGCACTCAGCCAATGAAGCAGTGAAGGACCTGTCATTGATAAAAAAAAGCAGCTACCTCAGGAGCCCATCACATCATGGGCTGAGAGCTTGAAACCGGTGGGAAAGAAGTATCAGGTTGCCCACTGAGTGCCAACAAGGGACAAGCAGGCCAAACAGATACATTGGAACAGCATTTATCAAGGAGAAAAGACAGTTCAATACAAGAAGCACTCACACAAAGTAGCAGTGAAAGCCTGTCTGTAATAAAGGAAAAGGTAAAGGGGAAAAGTCTACCCAAGCAAGAGATAGAGAAGCATCAGAAAAAAACTGCAGTTGCTGTCAATTGATGCTGTGTTGTGCATCAACATTTAAAACTTTGCCAATTTTACTCTGTTTGAAAATCTAGTACCCTAACTGATTTTCCCTAACCCAAACATAACAAATCCCAGTTTCAGTTTATTTGATCCCACCTCAGAATCTATTTTTAGCTATCACACCTGATCTATTTTCAAATGGTCATCACGTTATCAACCTATCTGCCAAGCCTTCCCAGGTGATTAGTCATCTGAGATCTATCCAACCACTGTGCAGTTGCCAAGACATCAGTTGATTGATGATGTAATATTCATTTATCTTATGCACCTATGAACACCCAAATTGATTTCAATCAATCCAGTCCCTTGGCGCTTACTAATTCAACTTGATCAGAAAAGTATAAATAAAGTGTACTGAACCTTTTGGTTTAGTGTGTGTCTCAACAAAATTAAGATTCTGTCTCAGCAAAAATAAGAATCCAACAATTCCGTTCTAGTTTCTATCCAAGCCTAGTATATCTAGCACTCCAAAGAACACCAAGCCTAGCCTGCCTAGCGAACAAATATCATTGCCTTTATAGCCAACCCAGCTATATCCAAGACCAATATTTGATCAGATCTTTCTGCTAATATTTCCGCCACTCTCTGACAATTCTAAGATTCTGCACTTAATTGTCCCTTTGGTTCAGTTAAACCATTCAAGAGTTTTATTACACTTTCTCTTGGATACAACATTTTTTTCGTTGAATTCCATTACATTCAGCCAATTAGAAGATGTCCTCAGCAGCAAGCAATCCAAACCTTTCCATGTTGGAAGAAGCCAGAAGAAATCAGGAAGAACTTACTGAACAGCTTGAAAACATCATGCTTGAAAGAAATACCATGATGATTGAGCACTCAAAGCTTGCCAAAACAAGATCTGATAATCACCGTAGAGATGAACTCCTTGAAGTTACATCCGGCTACCAAGATGAAATTGGAATAATTAAGGAAGCACTGGAGAATATTGCCATAGTAATTGACAGCATTGAAAATCCACCAAGCCTTGCTCTGCATCAGCCACCAAGAAGTCATGCCTTTGAATCCTCCAGATCTACATCTCCTTCTAGACCTGCCCCGGTGGTTGTCCCAAGATCCTTGCCTGTTTATGCTGAAGGCACCAATGCCATCAAGAATCCAACTGAGTTTCATTACAAGTTTAGTCATGTCTTAGCTGCACACCAGCTAGACCCTGACACCAACTGGGCTAGACTTCTGCCTCTCTGTCTCACAATGCAAGATGCTGACTGGGTTGAAGTGAACATTCTTTCCAATAGTATGTGGAAAATTGCCCAAAACCTCTTTTGCAGCCATTTTGAAGATCCTCTCAAGAAAGCACATCTGAACTGCGACTTATGGAAAACTAAAATGCAAAAAGGTGAATCTGTGCAACACTTCTGTGATAGATTCCAAAGACAAATGAGATTAGCTGGAGTTAGTGATGATAATCCATTGCTTACTGCTCATTTTCTTTCAAACTTTTCACACCAGCTACAGAGCAATATTGCTATTGTCAAAGCATGCAACCCTGCACGTACCTATGACCAGATCTCAGAGATATGTACACTGGCAATTACCTTGACTGCAGCTGTTAGCCAGACTTCAGGCAGCTCAACCCAATATCCCACAACAGCCGGAAAAGAGACCAGTCATGTGACCGAGAAGCAGTCAACCGCTACTAAGCACTGTGAGCTTCATGGAAAATGCTATCATTCTACCAGTGAATGCAAAGGCATCACCAAGCAGTCAAACAAGTCAGGAAACACCGCAGAAAAGCAGCAAAACACCAAAACTGATAATCCATATGCTGATGACAAGTGCTTTAAATGTGGAAATAGGGGACATAGATCACCTGCCTGTCCTGAGAAGAACTCCACACCATCAGCCAAAATTACCCAGATCCTTGATGATCATTCAGCCAATGATACAATGGGGTATGAAGAAGCATATGAAGAACTTACAATTCAAGATTATCACAACCTCTTTGAGTTTCCGGCTAAAATTGCAACTGTCCAAGAAAAGAAGCAACCAATCACGCAGCTCAAAGCCATAGAAGTGCCACTCACCCTCAATGGCCAATCATACGTAGCACTACTGGATACTGGATCATCCAACTCTATTGTATCACCCAATGTAGTCAGAGAACTCAATTTGGAGATAGAAAAACGACCAGGAAAAATCATTCTTGCTGCTAAGGATCTCTCAGCCCCAAGAATTGGCATTACCAACCCAATCAACATACATTGTGGCTCAGTAACCATAATCCATCAGATGGAAGTGATTGACATACCAGATGGACCTCAGGTAGTCATTGGTCTGGACACCTTCACCAAACTTGGCTTTCACATAGGCGGACTACCGGTTTCCTATCCAGGAATCACTAAATCTCAGCCGCTCATAATGGATCAAATCCCAGAGATTATCTCATCCCAACCGGAAGAAGAAGAGTTAACCCCAACTTTTCAAGAATATTCTCAATCAGTCAAATTAGATATTCAGCCGGCCATAGAGAGAAATCAGGCCATTCCAAGGAACAGCTTCTGCACCATCCCAGAATCCATTGTTACACTAGAGACCCCACCTGGTGAGTCAACATGGAGGAGGCAATACCCAATTCCGCATTCATGTCAACACTTAGTTGATGAGATAGTCCAAAAATGGGCTGACAATGGAATTATCACTCAAGCCCCTGTCAACACAACATTCAACAGCCCTTTGACGCTTGCACCAAAGAAAGATGCTGATGGAAATCTAACCCTGAAGAGACCCTGTTTGGACCCCAGACCTCTGAACAAGCTTCTCCAAGATGACAAGTTTCCAATTCCAAGAATCCAAGATATCTTTTCCGCACTATCAGGAGCAAAAGTATTCTCCAAGTTGGACTTGAAGGATGCATATCACCGATTCCAGATCCATCCTGATCATCAGCATAAGACTGCCTTTACTTGGAATAATATGCAATGGATGTTTCAGGGAGCTCCCTTTGGCCTAAAGACACTTACCAGCAAGTTTCAGAGAGTCATGACTATAATACTCAAGAATGCACCATACGCATTGGTATTTGTTGATGATGTCATCATATTCTCCACTAACCGTGATGATCATGCAACCCATGTCACTGATGTAATCAACAGACTGACAACTGCTGGACTGATTCTCAATGCTGAAAAGTGCAGTTTTGCCCGCCTCAAAATCAATCTACTTGGATTTATAGTCACACCAGCTGGCCACCAATTAGATCCTTTCAAGCTGGTCAATATCCCAGAATGGCCAAAACCCACTAGCGCCAAGCAACTTCAACATTATCTTGGAGTATTCAACTATTTCAGGGAACACATACCACTCATGTCCTCATTGAGTGCCCCATTAGATGCATTACGCCATAGCCCTGATCTCACCTCAGCCTGGAACAAGACTCATGACCAAGCCTTTGAGTCACTCTGCCAACTGCTTCCACAAGCACCCACCTTATCCTACCCAGACTTTACTAAGCCCTTTGTTGTTGCTACAGATGCATCTAATGTTGGGTTAGGGGCAGTCCTCTATCAAGATGAAGACCAAAATCCGCCTCACTGGATCTCTTTCCAAGCCAGGTCCCTACAACCTGCTGAGAGAAACTACTCTGCTACCAAGAAGGAGCTACTTGCCATAGTCTTTGCCTTGAAGAAGTTTCATCAGTATCTATGGGGTAATCCTTTTACCTTGTACACTGACCACCAAGCCCTTGTCTATATCCACACTCAGAAGACTCTGACTCCAATGCTTACCAACTGGCTTGATACTCTACTTGATTATGAATATACAGTTATTCATCGCCCAGGAATTCTCAACATCCTTCCTGACCACCTGTCAAGACTTTTTCCAACTTCACCTTGGGAGGGACATGTGATTACTGATGTAATCAGTAAACTCTCTACAACTTCCAAAATAATTCCTCAACTGGATTCAGCAACTTGGAAAATCCCACCTGAAGAACAAAGGAAAACATTGATACAGAGGAGTCATTTACTTGGCCACTTTGGAGCTGACACACTTATGAAGAAGCTACACTCTGATGGATATCACTGGCCAAATATCAAAGTTGACTGCTTAGAATTTGTCAAGTCGTGCAGAGAATGTCAACTTTACAATATCAGCCGCCATGGATTTCACCCTTTGAGCCCCATCCATGCAAGCCTTCCTATGGATCATATTGCAATTGATCTAGCTGGACCTTTCACCACTAGTGATGATGGTAATCACTACCTCTTTGTAATTGTGGATGTCTGCACACGTTTTGTCTTCCTCAAAGCCATCCCAGACAAGTATGCGGCCACTATTGCACAAGAACTATTCAAGCTCTTCTGCCTTTTTGGATTCCCTAAGGTCATTCAATCGGATAATGGAACAGAATTTGTGAATCACGTGATCAAAGCCCTTTGCCAGAATAGCGCCATTGATCATCGTCTGATCACTCCATATCATCCCAAAGCTAATGGACTGGCTGAAAGACATGTTCAGACCTCAGTGAACATCATCAGGAAATCTATCAAAGGTATCAAGAAGAATTGGGACAAGTACATTCCAACTGTACAGTATGCTATCAACACCAAAATTGCCGCTCTACATGGATCAACCCCATTTTCCTTGATGTTTGGAAGAAGATACAACCACTTTGGAGACTACCAGAATACAGAGTTAGCAAGTTTGAATACAGATAAGCTAAAGAACCGGCTTGAGTACCTTACCAACATTGTCTACCCTGCTATCAGTGCCAGAAGTAAGGCCTCTCAGCAAAAGATGACTTCAACATACGCCTCAAGACACAGGAACAGCAGCTTCCCAGATGGGTCATATGTCATGACACTAGATCCAATCCGGCAATCTAAGCTTGACCCCAAGTATGAAGGACCATTCAAGGTTGTCAGACGCACTACTGGAGGATCTTATGTACTTCAAGATAACACTGGAGCACTGCTACCCAAAAACTTTCCACCTTCCTCACTCAAACTTATTTCTCAAGACCCAGTAACTTCAGAATCCTATGAAGTTGAAGCTATTTTGGACCATGATGGAGAAGAACCAAATTGCCTTTATTTAGTCAAGTGGAAAGGCTATGATGCCAAACACAACACCTGGGAACCTTACACCAACTTTGATGATGTTGCCATTATCAATCAGTATTGGAGCCGCAGAGGAACCCAGAAGGTATCAAAAAACTCCTCTTCCGGAAGGAAGTGATGTTGTGCATCAACATTTAAAACTTTGCCAATTTTACTCCGTTTGAAAATCTAGTACCCTAACTGATTTTCCCTAACCCAAACATAACAAATCCCAGTTACAGTTTATTTGATCCCACCTCAGAATCTATTTTTAGCTATCACACCTGATCTATTTTCAAATGGTCATCACGTTATCAACCTATCTGCCAAGCCTTCCCAGGTGATTAGTCATCTGAGATCTATCCAACCACTGTGCAGTTGCCAAGACATCAGTTGATTGATGATGTAATTTTCATTTATCTTATGCACCTATGAACACCCAAATTGATTTCAATCAATCCAGTCCCTTGGCGCTTACTAATTCAACTTGATCAGAAAAGTATAAATAAAGTGTACTGAACCTTTTGGTTTAGTGTGTGTCTCAACAAAATTAAGATTCTGTCTCAGCAAAAATAAGAATCCAACAATTCCGTTCTAGTTTCTATCCAAGCCTAGTATATCTAGCACTCCAAAGAACACCAAGCCTAGCCTGCCTAGCAAACAAATATCATTGCCTTTATAGCCAACCCAGCTATATCCAAGACCAATATTAGATCAGAATCTTTCTGCTAATATTTCCGCCACTCTCTGACAATTCTAAGATTCTGCACTTAATTGTCCCTTTGGTTCAGTTAAACCATTCAAGAGTTTTATTACACTTTCTCTTGGATACAACATGGATAGCTCCTAGAATACTGAATGCTATCTGTGGTAATGGACTAGTATCCATTAGCTACAATATCCCTAAACC